>CM075193.1:25745616-25830616 GCA_037577475.1 Chaunax sp. Z400
GTTTAACTGGCTCTCTGTCGAAAGCTGAAAGCAGCAGCACTTTGTGTGAAAACAGCCTTGGTAATTAAAGCTGTAGCCTTATACTGATCAGAATCACCACTGCAGCACACTAAATATTTCACTAACTTCAGACCATGACTCACCTTTCATGGACACCCTGCAGTCGTCATGTTCAGTCAGGGTCTCAAGAAAGATGAGGTCAGACATTCCACATGGCTTTCAGTCAGACGAATAATGTGACGCTTGTGCTTCATTGAAAAAGAAAAAAATCCCTGCTGCATATTAAATGCACTCAGGCATTTCATGGCCTGTCAAACCCAGGTGTGATTTGTGATGCACGGAAGACACACTGTCTCTTTTCCTGGGTGATGTGGTCGCCTGTGCATGAATGTGTACAAGGTCTGGAATGCACACACACACACACACACACCCACACGCACACACACACACACACACACACACACACGCACACACACACACACACACACCCACACACACACACACACGCACACACACACACACACACACACACACACACACACACACGCACACACACACACCCACACGCACACACACACACACACACACACGCACACACACACACGCACACCCACACACACACGCGCGCACACACACGCACGCCCACACACACACGCACACACACACGCACACACACACACACACACGCACACACACACACACACACACCCACACACACACACGCACACACGCACACACACACACACACACACACACACACACGCACACACACACACACACACACCCACACACAGAGCCTGCTATCATTTGAATTACTCCCCTGTGGTGGCTCCACAAGGCATCTCAATCTCCATCAGGCCGTCAGAAGAAATAAACACATTATGGTGAGAATTGAGAAATAAAAACAGGTTTTTTCTTTCATTCGCTTTCATCGTCACAGTCATTAAATGCACTCGCTGCACACAAACACAAGCCAAAGATGCTCTCATCCACTGCATGGTGAAAAAATACATTTATTGGAATCTGTGTCAATGTAAAAAAAGAAAAAAAAAGAAGAAGTGAAAACTGGCTTTAGGTTTTGTCACAGTACCACAGGTGAGTATTCCAGCAGCTGTCTGAAGTCAAGACGCTCATGGAGGGCAGTACATCTGCTGCTGACGACAACAGAGAAGTTGGCCTACGGTGGTCTGTGACACCGAACACATCATGTCACAGACGCTGAAAAGCTCAGGCTGCTCCTGACACACACCACCAGCAAATACGCTTAATGTACAGCAGCTAACCTGGAGCAATGTTCTCTCAGTGTAATGTGGGTTTAGCCAGAGAGGCTGGATTCAAATGTTTTGTTGTGATACTGTTACAAATCCCCTCTCAATAACCAGAAAGTCACTGACTACTAGAATTTAAAGGGGCCGTATTGAGGGCCACTGTTTTATGACTCAAACCCAGAAATAACTTTTGTGGCCCTCTGCAAAGTTCTGAGGTTCATGCATCATTTTGTCTACCTGTCACTTTTCAGAGCCTGCCATCCAAATAAAGGTAATATCACATTAATGTGTCTCGTCTTTTCTGCAGAGGTCTTTTTTTTAATTCAAATATTTCTGTCTGAACAAACACTTCTAGAATACATATTGCAAACAGCAGTTTCTATTCTGGCAGGTAATTATGGGTAGTGCATTTCTATTTTGATATGATAACTCTCATAACACATGGCCAGTCTTCATATTTATGACATCAACTAAAATGACAACAGAAAGAGGCATTTGAAAATAAAAACGACATTTTCTAAACTCAGATACTGAGTATTAACATTGAGAGGTCAATTTTTTTCCCATACAACTTTCTTTACATATAGACTTCTTTTATTCTTAAATATTTTAAATCTCATATAAAATAATTCATCAGAAACCGATTCTATATACAGAGTGCACAGGATGGATAAAGGGATGGTGTGCATGCTGAGAGCAGGGTTTGCTGTGAGATTATATGCGCTGCTTGTGTGTACATCTTTTAAAGTGTGACTGGTTTTGTCTGGATTATCAAACTCAATATCATCAGTAAAAAAAATAAAATACAAAAAATAAAATAATCCATACTTAAACCTTGGTGTCTCCTGACACATTATCAACCATAGCAGAACTGAAAGCATTACAATTTTCTGGATTCTACAACAAAGCAAAGTTTTGTCAAAAATAATACAGTAAAATACTTGTTACTTAATCCAAGAGTGAGACAAAAAATGATACCTGGCAGGTATATAGCATGTAAATTATACGTTCAGGGAGTATTTATTCATTTACACTGTTAAAAATATAACACATACTGTAGCTAGGGTTGGGTCAAAACTTCACTTTTTCCAATTCACTTTTTATCAATCAGCACCAGATTTTGGACACACAGAGAGAGAAAGAGAGACTGTGGTTATACCTTTTTAACTGGACACAAAAACAACTTGCTGTAACATCTGTAATGAATGTAAATGTGTCCAGAGCAACACGTCTAACATGTTCTGTATCATTTCAACATGGTCTGTATCAATTCACGTGACCTTTTAGTAGTCTCTGCTTGCTCAGAACCACAATGGAGGTGGTACTAAAAAGTAGTATTAGGTACAGGTACTTTTTACCTAATGGAAAAGCAACAAAGGTGAGAAGAGTCGAGTCGAGCTGGTACTATGCAGTGGAAATGGGGCTTTTGAGGCAGACTAGACGCTACAGTGTTGTGTTGTTGCCCCCTACCGTTTGTTATTAATGATACTTTTTTTCAGTGAGTTATTTTTTCAGGCATGTTAGCCTTTAAATGATAGGGACAGTTGAAGAGGTGACAGGAAATGTGGTGGGATGAGGACTGCAGCCTTGATATATGGGGCGTACGCTCTACCGACTGAGCTAAAGGTGTCCCGTAATGATCCTTTAACAGTTATTGATGTTTTTTATTTACTTCAATACTGTACAGTTTCTTCATCGCAGTCCAGTCATCAGGTTGAGTAAAGGCTGCAGAGTAAGAATAGTTTCTCCAGCTGTCACCAGGTCTTTGAACAGTTTCCTCCTTTGAAGAAATATTTCTCTCTACAGAGTGAGTAAACTACTGAAGAACTGTTTTTGGCTACCATTGCCATATTCCAGGTACCGTACTGGTACTGGAATCGGTTCAAAAACTAAGAGTACCCAACCCTAATTGCTACATACGTATAACAAAGCATGCATGCTTTGGGCCTTTTATGAGATAAATGAAAAATAAATAAAATATAGGGATTGCATTTGCATTCATTTCTTCCAAGTATCATTTTGTGTCTTCAGCAAATAGTTGGTGAGTTGGCTTAAATGTTCTATTAGTTTTAATGGCAGCAAAAATGATGGGACATAGGTCATAAGCAGCTTTTTTCTATAATCACATTCACTCTCTTTTTTTCCTGAAAATGTTTGTGTGATTTTTCAAAGATTTGATCATGTCTGAAGAGAACAAAAGACCTGCACACTAGTTTGGCCCTGAACCTCCCATGAGGACCAGGCTGTATCGTGGCACAGTGTTCATGAAAACTCCACTGGATCCGACGAATCAATGACATCAACTCTCTTTTCACAGTGGCCACACTGTTGCTGTTTCTTCCCTCCAGCAAAAAAGAAACACAACAATGAAGACAACATACAAGACAGCACGATCTTTACAACCTGGAAGAGGATACTTCATTTCTCTTTTTCTGTGGCTTTGAATTTTCACAACTTAACTGGAATCTGCAGATCTGTGAGAGCATCTTTCTGTCATTGTGTAGAAAATCTCTAGTAGATATTCACAGTTACTTGACTGAATGGCAAAAATAACCATGGAGTCTAAAATTGCTGGTTTTGTCGTCCAAAATATGGATGCCAAGAGTTTTTTTAAGGTACTGGAGGTTCACTGTCATCATAGATTATTTGATGGAGTGTAAAAAAGTGTGTCACATTCATACATACAACCATTCATTTTCTTTTATATATAAAGAGAGATCTGTAGTAATATGGAACAGTGGAAATACCTTCAATTACATCTGATGGCATGATGTGACACACAATTCACAACTTCTTCTTGCTTTGAAGAGATGCTGCTCTGTTAATGGGTGGTCTTCACGGAGAATTTACATGATTTCTGTACAGTAAAACAGCACACATAAAAACACAAGGACATTAAAAAAACATATCCCACGCTGATTGTGATGACATTTTGTTCAATTCATTTTTTTTAATTCTAGAAAGAGAGGTGAGGGTTTATTTTGGTGAGACAGGGGTGCTGGATGTGTTTATTACTACACAGTAGTTTCGTTCTTCCAGGGTCCTGTGCGTATATTCCCTGTGCTGTCCGAGGCGTACAGGAGCCCTTCATGAAGGCCCCCCTTTAGAATCCCATTCTGATTGGGCGGGTTCTGGGGGTAGGATTGTCTGCGTGGGGTGTGCATCTCCAGATGATGATGTGTTGCCATCGGGTCCTGCTCAGCCAATTTGCCACAGCCACATAGGAAGACCCCCATGTCGCCTGCCTCTGCCGGACACAGAGAAGGAAAAAGGTCTGCCTTGGCACAGCAGATATGCCTGTGGCAGGGATTGTGGCATGCCAGGGCTTCGTGTGTTGTGGCTGCAGCACCGTGACATGTGTGATGCCCATCGTGGTGACCTTCATGGGCCAGATGTGGACAGATGTGGGCATGGCGCTCATGTGTGCTGTGGGGGCTGTCAGTATGTGAGCTGTGCACGCTGCCTCCATCCACACTTGAGGGGATGTGATAGGCATACTCCCTCTCAATCCCTGCTCCGCAAACACCAGCCCTGGCCCGGCGGCTGAAGTGACGGCCTTTAGTCCTGCTGCTGCTCTTTAGGCAGGGGTGCAACTGGATCCCTGGTCGGTAACCCTCCGGGTCGGCATGGAGCAGCACGTGTGTAGCCACGGGCTCCTCTTCCATCAGCTGCTGGCTATGCAGGGCGGCGCAGCATGGCGTCACAGGTGCCAGACACGTCCCGTGATTTTGCGAGGATGGAAAGGTGGTATGTTTGCAATGACCTAAACTGCCATGACCACAGCTCATCACAGCTTTACCCTGACACGGTGAGTCATGGTGGCAGTGGCTGTGACCTTGGCCATGCCCAGGTGTATCTCCATTCACATTGACCTTGGGCCGCGCTTGAGCAGGCCCATGAGCGGCAGAACAGGCATTAGCACGTCGTCCGGGGCAACAGGAACACCAGCAATGCCAGACATCATCTCGTTTGGCACAATGATGGATGAGGATGAAGAGGCCAAGGGTGACGGAGAAGGCACCGTAGAGGCAGCTGAAGATCATGTCCAGGAAGTGGCCCTGAGACACGGCCAGTGCCCCGAATGTCCAGGTAGCCAGGAACAGAAAAAGGGTGAAGGCCACCGTTCGTAACTGAGCCTTGAAGGAGTGCTCATTGGCCAGCAGCGCAGGGTTGATTGGAATGCCTGGGCAGCCGGCGGGGCAGTGGCTCCCACCACGTGGGGCTGCCGGGGCCCCAGGCTCGGCTCCCTGGTGGCAGTGGGTTGACCCCTCGATGGCGGCCAGCCTTTGCTGCTCCTCGGTCAGTTGCTTGAGCTCATACTTCTTTTCAGGGTGCTGCCGCAGCTGAATGAAGGTACAAAGGAAGTAGATGCATGTCACTAGAACGATGAAGGCCACGGGGCAAAAGAAGGCTCCCAGGCTGGGCTCCCAGGCCATCCAGCAGCTGCAACACATGTTGTAATGGTTTTAGTTCAATCCCTCTCTTTAAACATCAAACTCTATTACTTGTTTAAATGTACTTCCAAGGAAATCTTTTCCTTCAGCATTTCAGTGCAAACACTATTGATATGACACAACCATGTGACTCTCATTATTATCAAATGAAGGTTTGATTCTGGAAATAATAACATTTAATGAGAAAAACACTTTGTTAATGTGTATAAAACGGTGCACATCAACAGAGAATGTAATAGAACAGAGTAGAAACAAATCTTTGACTTACTATGGTGCTTGCTCCCCACTGCCATAGTTGTCTATATTGATGGCTGCTGTGACCCCGCAGATGACGAGGGGCACCCCCCCACTGACTAAATAAAATCTGTGAGGTGAGGAACAAAAAGAGGCAGAGACAATGAGAAAGTATGCAAATATTTGTCATGAAAATGCATTTCTAAATTCACATCTGGATATCAGCTGCACACTGTCAAAACAATGACTCAGAAATGGTTTTAGGCATGCAAGGGAAAGATAACCAAAAGATCCGACCAACAAAACGACAGATGAGATTATAGACTTGCAGTGAGTGAAACTTCTTTCCCATATCAAAGTGTCATCCCAGAAATTCACCAGACTAATGTATGACTTCTGAGCTATCACTCTATGGGAGCAATCACACCTACACTTTGTTTACTTTGCTACAAGTCAATATGTAAATTTGACTATGAAAGTCGATTCTGTTGATTTAAGTGTGAATAACTTGTCAGCAACTATTGCAACAGTTTACAGTTTGAAATGAAGAGGACACTGAATTTAAATTTGAAGTTTGGAAGAAACTTTCATTTCGACGTTTCACTTCCATGTTAATTTGAAATGTTTCAAAAGCAAAATTGTATTCTTGCTTACAAACCTCACAAACAACTTCATAAGCTGTTGCAATCACGGTTGGTGGGAACACACTCCTGTTCAGAGGTCTCATTAGATCATAGAAGCTAGTGTAGATCGTTTCAAACAAAAGGCTCCAGTCTTCATCATGGTGACATCATCGAAAATTCTGATTCCTCAACTGCTCTTATAATCTGTGGAGTACCACAGGGCTAAATCCTGGGTCCCATACTTTTATTTTTAAACATGAAACCTCGACTGCATTTCGCACCACTGTTACACGGATGACATGTGACCCCCTCCACTTCCCTCCATGCGTCTGTCCGGAATGGATGTCACATTGGATGTCACATGGAGTCTTTGAACTAAACCTAGACAAAAGCGGGCCAAAAATATTTGTTTCAGAAATTAAACCCTGTCTTGGTCCTCTCATCATCAATGTTGAACCATTGTAAAGAAATATTTGTGGAATCTTTGACCAAACTTGAACTTTGACGCTTGTAACGACAAACTTATACAAACCTGCTTTCTCCAACTCCTCAGTCACCTCTCAAGAATTAAAGCCACACTTTCAAAGGTGAATGTAGAAAAAATAATTCATACCCTGATTTTCTCATGGCTTTGTTCATAATGATAATACCCTCTGTTGTCTCAACCAAGCAGCCATCTCCCACTTACTCAGCAGCCAGGCTGCTAACCAACACCAAACATCCCACATTACTCCAACCCATGCACACCTTCACTGGCTTCCCATAAAGTACAGAACTGACGTAGAGTTACTGAACTTTAAGAAGAATTAGAGTCGTGTACCTTTAGAACTGATACCAATACTGGTACAGTGCCTGGAATTCGTTAGTATCCAATGTTACTTTTGTTCTGTACTTTAATGCATCTGTTGAAAAATCTCTGTTGTAAAAACTGCACAACACTCAAACAGTGCAAACCTGACCCTCATCATAAGACTCCTGGACCATGAAAACCTGCCCCTAGAATCTGGAATCACATTCAGTCTGGATCATTATTATTATCTGTTATCTCACAGTAGTGAATTATCTGTGAGCTCTATAAATTTAAACATTCTGGATCACCAGATCCAGAATATGACTTGGATCCAGGTCAGACTGTGACATGTGTAAGATCTTATGATGATGTCATTGTGTCATTTTTGTCCAATTGTAGACGTTATCCATGAAGTTAGGAGATAAAATTTGGTAATTGTCCCACAATAAAGAATCCTTTAAAAACATTCTGGATCCAGATGATGATCCGGATCAGCACCAGAATCTGATTGATTGTTGTTTGGACCGTACCCTACCTCTACAGAATATTTACCCCAAATCTGCTCATACATATTGAAGTAATCCTGCTAACAGACAGACAAGCAGACAGACGGAAAGGTTACCTCCTTGGCAGAGATACAAATAAGTCACAATAAATGTTTAGAAGAGTACGGTTCCCAACCATCATTATACACTCTGCACTACTCAGAACCAAGGGTTATTGTGCCTTTGCCATTAAGGCAGAACAGTTTAGTTTGTGAGATATGCTATGAAACAAATATATTATGGCCAACATGCTGACTAATATATATATTGTTTTGTATTTCCCTATGAATCATGTAATAACTATGGTTTTAAAAGGTGCTGTAAATAGTCGAGTCAAGTCAGTTTTATATAGCCCCAAACCACAACAAAATATACAGTACCAATCAATAGTTTGGACATACCTTCCCATCCACTTGAATGGGAAACTGTGTCCACATTTTTGACTGGTACTGTATGTCATGGCACTTTCAAAAGGAGCTGGTTTAGAGCATATTATTTAATTTACCCAACATTTCCCCATGAGGAGGCACTTGGTCTTTCAGTCTTTGAACAGGCTGCCACCTCGGAGCGGGCCGCTTGAGGTGGCCAGCCATCTGCCTTGATGAAATAAAACTTTACTGAGTTAATTACGTCAGACATTAGGCTCAGTTCTTAGATTCAGCGTGGATTGCTAAATCTGATGAATTAAAATCTTGTCTACTCTGTCAACAAGTGACTTATGATGACTGATCTACACCATACATTCTTTTAACTGCACATTTATATGAGCATCACTGTAGCTCAACATATTAAACATTCCCTAAGAGTGTCTGAAGAATTTAAACATATCAGAATGTGAAGCAATATCAGCAGCAGACTTTCAGCAAATTAGAATAAAAGGGCAGAAGGTGTTTCAAAGAGAAACTGGATATGTTGCTACTTTCTCTGCCATGCATGGTCTCAACAGTAACATAACTATTACCTCCTCGGATACAGACATCTGGAGGTTTGTCAAAAATTGGTTCTCAAGGAAGATATTCTGATGTCATCGCAGTACACTCTAACAAATGTAATTGGTTGTAATGTTTTCAAGGTTAGGTGTGTAATATTAAGACTAAGGCTTTAAGCACACAGGCGAGTATCATAGTATACATATGGTGAGTAAGAATTCATTGAAGAACCAGCACCTCCCTCTCTGGCCTATCCTTGTCACCTCTCTGCACAGTCATGTAACACAATGCTATTTCCTCTTCCTTCCCGTTCTGTCTCAACCTCTGTCATTGCTCTAACCTTTCTACCACTCCATCTTCCTCAGTCTTTATCCTCAGTGAGGGAGTGAGGGAGTGAGGAGCACTCCCTCACTCCCTCCCTCCCTCCCTCATCTCTCCCAGTCTGTCATTCGTTACACGGTGCGTGTCCAAAGATTTCGATTACAATCAAGATGTTTGTCTGGGCTGGTCTGTGAGGGGTGGTTGGATGCGATGGAAGGGGGTTTCCAGCATTACTGGCCTGTCAATGTCTCTGACTGGAACGATTCCTCCAGGGGACGTACCTTCAGTAGAAAGCCATTTACACATCTGTCAGCCAGATAAACAAAAATGACAAGAACTTGTGCAGAACTATTCAATTAGCGGCCCGTGGGCCCAATGCGGCCCTTTAACAGCCCCATTCCAGCCCTTTGATTATTGCATTAGTAGGCTAATGAGCACATTCATTCGTTATATTTGTTGTGAAGCAACAAAAGACAAACATTTTAACCCATGCTCTTTAAGCAGAGTGAGGTTAGGACAGTCAAACTGAACCTACTTCTAAGTCCCCTCAAAGAAAGCCTGTTTGGGTTTCCTGCAGACACTGGGCCAAGGTAAAAGAATGTAGCTTGTGGGCAAACCATGTATAGCATGTGTGATCAAATTACTGCCTGCTTCTCCTCATTAAAATTCTGGCCAATGCACTCACAAGTTTGCACATAGATTTTTTTTTCATGGTCATTCTATTGAAGAAACCTTTCAGAATCTACCAAAATGGCTATGGAGGCAGGGGTGTGGATTTGAGTGATCTTGGGAGCAGCAATCATCTGATATAAATAGAACCTGAAGTGCCTTTCAGCCAGCAGCTACACGGCCCCCCCCCCCCCCCACCACCACCACCCTTGTTCCTCTGCTTATGTGGTTATGAACTGGCCTCTCTCTGATCTATACATAGTACAACTGGAGACAACCATTGGAACTGCATGTACACACTTTAAACAAACATCTGTCATGTCTGAATGCCCTTTAATAAGATAAAATATTTAAAGGAAGAGTTTTAGTTAACATTAGTTAACATTATGAGCAATTAACCAACTGACCAAACCTAACCAAAGCAAACCAAAGCAAAACAGACTGAATCAAACCTAATATCATATCAATTCAAATCAAACTTAATCTGAACAAACCAAACCTCAAAGCACAACTGCGTACTTGAAAGAAAAACATCACTGTAAGCCCATCATGTCATACAGGGTTTACTAATTGACCAAGCACAACATTTATTACTGTTAAACAATATCTTTTCAAAATCTTGTAAATTTTAAAAGTTGCAATTTTGAAATGAATGAAAGAATAATGACAATACATACAAAGATACATAAAGGTAGATTAAAAAAATTTAAATAAATACATGAATAAAAAGAATACAAATTTGACAGAAAACTGAAAAGGAAGAAAAAACTGAGCTCACTTAAAAAAGCAATCAAGAAAAAAAATAGAAGAAAACAAAACCAATTTAAAAAAGGAGGAAAGGATTAAAAGGATAATTTATGAGGAAAATAACCCAGAACATGACATATTAATAAGAATACTTGGATTGTTGGGTCTCTGTAGAATGAAGAGTCGGTCTAGACCTGCTTTCTTTGGAAAGTGCCTTGATATAACTTTTGTTTTGATTTGGCTCTATATAAATAAATTGAATTGAATTGAATTGAACTCAGGGAAATATTTAGGTATGCTTCTTGCATTTTACAGCATGGCTACATCCTGCTCCTTACTCTGCATCCATATTATGTGCTATTTAACCAGCAAAAGGGAGTTTACCATGCCCTAAAAGTATTTGCACTATCGAGCATGCTCTTTAAATCATTGAAATAGGACCCCATACATTCCATTTTGTCATACAGGAAATGAGACGCCATTGGACATATAACATATACTATGCTATGTTTTGGATGTCAACGGCTGCATTTATGTGGGTGGAGTACAACAACAGACTATGAATACATGCATGCCATGCCATTCTGCTCCTGATAGACCAACAGTGTGCAACCAAGTCAGTTGATGAAAGACCTAGATCTCTGGAGATATCTAATAAATGTACACAAACATGTCAATGTACAGAATGCATTCAGTATCCAGTATACAGCAGGTGTATGAGGACACTCCGATACACAGCTTGTTTGAACTTACAGAAAGTCATTCAAAGACTCTCCACCACTTCAGAATGATTTCACCACATGGAATAAACATATATAAGAACACACCAGGAGACGTTTTGTTTTCACAGTGGTTATTAATCACCTATAGGACACAGACCTCCTCATGACCCTCAGCTTTCCCTGCAATGGATTCCCCAAGAAAGGACCAAAGGACCCTGGTCATTTTCTTCAGAGCATACTGTATTTTCACATTATCTGACTGTGACAGGATGGACTCTCCTCTTCCTGAGAGGACACAAACCACACAGACCATAACATTTATTAGAAGATTTTGCTGCATTATAGTGAACTGACATTTTCTATAGGACACTTCTGGAATTGACACAAACTGATTGTTCTGCAATTGTGTTATTGTTAATCTTGACAAGAATCCCGTAACTCTGATTTGATAGCATATACAGTTCTTTAATTAAAATCCACAACGATTTGCTGGATTACTCTATGTAGTCCTCTATGGTAAAACAAGTGGCACCAATGGTTCAGAATAATACCTGGAGACATCTGTGTAATATTAACTTATCATCTAACTTCTAGGTCAAACCTTTATTTATTTACTGATTCATCACGATAACCATGAAGGCCTGTATAACTATTAGCTCTATAGTGTTTGGAAGTAATGATTGTTCAAATAATTAGATATATTGATCTTACATGACTGCCATAAATATTACAATAGGATTTTATTCATTGAGCAGTGAGCAGATGTTCCAATGAAACCTGATGTTACACCATTTAGAGTTACAATATCAATATTGTTTCCCAATATCAAAACCAGTGATAACCCTTACATCATCTGTCCATGTTAATGATGGGCCATGAAGACAGCTATATGAATTCCTATAATAATTAATTCATCTTCCTGGGATAAAGTCTCATCCTGAGAGAAAGGAAAAGAGCACAAGGCAGGAAAACGGCCTCTCCGCCTTCCACCACTCCTTAGCGATTATAAAGGAGTCCACTCTCTTCCTCAGTCTGCTTTACCTCCTCTTCTCCTTCTTCATCACCTCCTCTACTTTCCTCTGTCCTTTCCCATCTTTATATCTGTCTTTGAAGCATGCTATCATTACAATCTCCTTCTTTGGAAATAGTAATTCTAAGCTGAACAAACAGCTTTTTTTTAACTTTTCATTTTAATAAGTCTTGTTGATAACCTTTGGAAATCTTTCCAAACACATTGCTTGGTGACGACCTTCGCCCCAGGGACGGACCACCTCGGAGCAATCGCTGCTGTCTTAGGAACCAGTAACTTTTAGACATAAACCACACCTCCTTTACTTTATTATAAGCTTCATTAATTCCACTAATTTTCCTCTTGTCTTTCATCATCGCCCTTCACTTTGAATGGTAAATAACCAATTAAGAAAACATCTAATTTATGTGTTTACCCTGATTTAATTCATGCACATCAATCCTGCTAATCTTGTATTAGTAATTATTTAGTCAATTAGTTATTTCATTTAGATAAAGCACTTATCTTATTTATTTATTTTAAGAGGTCAATGTGAATTAAAACTTTCAATTTTCAGATAAAAAACTGATTGATTGAAACAATACAATATATATATTCATTCACTCATTTTCTGTAACCACATATCCTATGTAGGGCCATAAGGGGGTGGGGGCTGGAGCCTATCCCAGCTGACCTTGGGTGGGAGGCGGGGTTCACCCTGGACAAGTCATCAGTTCATCACATAGAAAGACAAACAACCATTCAGACTCACATTCAGACCTACAGTCAGTTTAGATTCACCAGTTCATCTATACTGATGTTTTTGGTGGTGGGAGGAAGACGGAGAACCTGGAGAGAACCCACACAGACACTCGGAGAACATGGCGAGAACCCACACAGACACTCGGAGAACATGGAGAGAACCCACACAGACACGGGGAGAACATGGAGAGAACCCACACAGACACGGGGAGAACATGGAGAGAACCCACACAGACACGGGGAGAACATGGAGGGAACCCACACAGACACGGGGAGAACATGGAGAGAACCCACACAGAAACAGGGAGAACATGGAGGGAACCCACACAGACACGGGGAGAACATGGAGAGAACTCACACAGACACGGGGAGAACATGGAGGGAACCCACACATAAAAGGGGAGAACATGGAGAGAACCCACACATAAAAGGGGAGAACATGGAGAGAACAAACACAGACACGGATCTGAACCCAGGACCTTCTTGCTGTGAGGCAACAGAGCCACCCACTGCACCACCGTGCTGCCCCACAACATATTTGGTGACTTATTATTTTTTACAACTGAAATGACATTTTTGCTACAGAGTGAAGCACTAATATTTATGACATTACATTTTATCATTACAGTTATTATTGGGGACAGATCAGTCTCATGATGTTAGTGATTCTATGCTAGAAGGGAAAAGGACCTCTCTAAGTCAGGGGCTGCTGTGGAGGAATAATCAGCAACCATCAGAGCAGACAGTGAGTTAGTAGAACTAAACAGAGGTGTTTAAGGTATGCGGTCAAACAGAGAGAAGCAGATTTCTGACAAAGGTCGGCGTGATGGTTCACTGGATATGGCGTCAGCTGCTGTCAGGAGTGGAGGGACAGGCGGAGGTAGATGCGGAGGAATAGAAAGGTTGTTGGGAGGACAAATTGATTTGTCTCCAGCTGCTAACCCTCATAGCGTGATCCTGTCTGACAGGAGCATTACAGTCAATCACACTGGATCAAGTTGCATGCTGCGCCACACAATCCCTGCACCTTTCCCCATACACACATCTCATTTAAAAGCAATGCATGATGGGAGGAATACATTATCGATTACTGATGTCAGACACATGATAGTGATCATTTATCGATATTTAAAGATTAGTTTCATGGATCATAAAGGCTCATTTCAGTGCTACATATCAAACAATAATCCTCTGAAACACCAAATAGAAAGCAAACCTAAAATCAAGTGAGCAGGTTATTAGGGCCCGTATCCAGAGCTGCATGCTGTGTGGGGTCATCTCCTATATCTTCCTCAAAATACTTAAAGTGCAAGAACATTTAGGCAGCTAAAACGGCCGCTGATATTTTCCAACTGCTTTCAGAAAATGATAACAACAAGACTTAATGGCAAACAGGAATTTGTTTCGGTTCACCGTCTGTTTGCTTCTGTATCTCTGCTGTCAAACCTTCCCTTAAAGGTTTACTCCCACTCAGTAATTTCCTTCTCAAGGCGTGTGAAGAATTTTTAAAGTAACAACAATATTTTTATTCAGTAGGACGAATGTTATTCTACAGCCTGATACAACGGTCATATTTGTAGCACAGCGGAATACAGATAACAATTCTGATTTTAAACCCCTGAGGAGAGAATATTCTAAAGTAAACAAAGGTCCATTTTCAAATTTGGTGATGCCACGTGTTCCCCAAGGGCTTTCCCCGATTTCTAGGCCATGAAAGGCTGCATGCGCATGCATGGAAGTTTCAAATGTGCGATCAAATGGAGAACATGGAGAAGAGAAAGCGTGGATGACCTAAAATAACAGATAGTGTGAGGAAAAGGCGTTGAGTATCTGAACAAAAGAAACAGAGAGCAAAACTGGTAAATACTGGAGAGCAGAAGGATCGATGGAGCTACTGAAATCTAAATCTGGACACACGGCTGGTTTAAGAGACAGGAAGCTGCAGGGAAACGGCTGCAAGGTAGGAAATCCAAAACAAACCTACCCACAGAATTCACTTTCATTAGGCATGTTTTTGTTTGAATTATGTATTGAAACTTGACCAAATAATAAAATGATATTTATTAATTGATCTGCTGCATTTTGGGTGGAATGCATTTTGTATGCCTAGACTGTTCGTTGAGTGGGAGAATAACTTTTACAGGATTTCTCATTGAAGCTTCTGCAGTTCAGCTCAACGGCACAGCTAAAAGGTGAAGAGCTCACACAGCACAGCTAAAAGATGAGGAAGAGCTCACACAGCACAGCTAAAAGATGAGGAAGAGCTCACAGAGCACAGCTAAAAGGTGAAGAAGAGCTCACAGAGCACAGCTAAAAGGTGAAGAAGAGCTCACATGGCACAGCTAAAAGGTGAAGAAGAGCTCACAGACGACAGCTAAAAGGTGAAGAGCTCACACAGCACAGCTAAAAGGTGAAGAAGAGCTCACAGAGCACAGCTAAAAGGTGAAGAAGAGTTCACAGAGGACAGCTAAAAGGTGAAGAAGAGCTCAGAGAGGACAGCTAAAAGGTGAAGAAGAGCTCACAGACGACAGCTAAAAGGTGAAGAAGAGCTCAGAGAGGACAGCTAAAAGGTGAAGAAGAGCTCATAGAGCACAGCTAAAAGGTGAAGAAGAGCTCACAGAGGACAGCTAAAAGGTGAAGAAGAGCTCACACAGCACCTTCTCACCACAGAGGAAGAGCACCATGTGTCCAAAAGCTGATCTTCCTAATCATGGCAAAAATGAACCAAACAGAAAATGAGTGGAAAAAAAGCAGAAATCCAATCTGATGTCAAATAGAAATGTAATGGGTCAACAGGCTCCATACATTTAGATTAGTGGTGAAGCTCCTGGTTCAGTCGCCTCCTGGCTGACTGAGGTACTTCATAATAACAGAGAGGCGATAGTAACAAGTTATTTGAAGACATTCATCAATAGTTGCTCACTTATTGCTTCTAGGGCAAGATCAAGTTTTAATATTGCTCTAGAAAACACGCAGGCATCTACACACAATGTCCAACTTCTGTTTTGTGCTGTGAAATAATACTGAGAATGAAAAAAATGAGTGATTTTTTGAAAACACAGGAGAAAAATATTCCACAGAGGATTTAAATGGTTCGGTGGGATTTAACACAGAAACCTGACAGCAACTCATTTAACTTATTAACAGTGAAGCAGATCTCTTTTGTAAGATGTAATGAACTGTGTCTTATACACTCAACGCTGAAAAAATATAACAGCAGATATTTGATAAGAGTGTTTCAGTTACACTTTATTGATCCTTTGAAGGAAATTACTTTTTTGTTTTGTTTTGAATTACTTCTTTGAGAATCATTAAAATGTGGATTACATTCTGCAGAGCCTCAAATATTTTCTGTTAATTTTGTAGGATGGTCCTGATTGGTCCAGGTGGTAAACTGGAGCCACAAACATCAGAGAAACAATAATTATTTATAATGGTCATGTTGCCTAAAACAAAACATTAATACACAATGAAAGGAAGCAGTCAACTTAATCAAATTCAATATGAAGAAGAAGAAAACTCCAGATTGATGCTCATCACGTTGTCAGGCCAAGTGTCATATCATCCTAAAAAAAATTTCATTCACTAAAGATTCTATCTCTGGAAAAGAAAAGTTTTTTTTCTTCTTTTTGCTGGTTTAGGTTTCATTTCTTTTCCTTTATCTTTTCTTTTGCCCGAGTTTAACATTACTAATGCTGATTATAATAATTATAATATTATATATATTATCACACACCTCAAGTTCAAATGCATCAACATATTCAGGTGGATAAGAACAGACAGAAATCTGACTGATTAAAATGCAGTCAGTCGACTCCTCTGATCTCTGATGATTATCAGGCCACTGTTCACATTAGAGGAATGATTACTGCTTTAAATTTAAACGTTCCTCGTGACGGACAGAGACTCAGGTTTAAAATGAAATTTCTCAACAGGATTAAATGTTGGTGAAATCCAGAGGGAGAGTATAAATAGGGAGGGGTTTGAAAGAATGCAAATTGTACATGTCTCTGCAGGTAAACAAAGCAATAGTTCATGTGTGTAAAGCTGCTTCTAAGGGAGACGTGAACCTACAAACAACCAGGCTGGTTGGTTTACATGAAAACTACTGGATGGTTTTCTATCAAATGATGGGATTAGAGGTCAGGACAGAAACAATTAAACAAATCACCTCACATTTTAGTGATTCTTGCTAATCTCACAGTCTGGTGCTATTCAGTTCTGTTAGCTTCCTTAGCTTAGCAGTGAGTGATGGCTTCTTTATCTCCTTCAAGTTCCTCTAAAGTAATTACTGTAGGTGACTTTAATATTCATGTAGACAATAAGAGTCTTTGTACTGGTTGTATCTCATTATTAGATTCTATTGGCTTCTGTCAGGGTGTAAATAAACACATAGTTTCAGTTACAACCTCCACCATGTTTTGACTCATGGCATCGAAACCGAACATTTAACCCTGTTCGATCAGACCATTATTTATAAATGTTTGAATTTGTACTATTTGTTTACATACCACTATAGAAATGAGCTTAGATAATAGAAGTCTATCCAATGATACTGTAGCAACATTTACTCCATCAACACTAAACTTCATGCCATGTCTCAATATGACAGAGGACTCCTACGCTAACTTTAGTCCCTCCCAAATTGACCACATTGTTCATCATTGGCCACCAAACCCACAATCTAAAGCAAACAACGCAAAAACGAAAAAGAACATTGTGTTGTATTAAACTGGAAGAGTCTCCATTAGCCTGGATAGACAGCCTCATAAGCTATAGGAAGGCCCTCCACAATGCCAGAGCAGCCTATTACTCAGTACTAATAGAGGAGAATAAGAACAACCCCAGGTTTGTGTTCAGTACTGTAGCCAGGCTGACAGAGAGTCACAGGTCTATTTAGCCCAGTATTCCTATAAGCCTCAGCAGAAATGACTTCATTAGCTTCTTTAATGATAACATTCTACTTATTACAGACTAAATTCATCACCTCCTGCCTTCAAATGATATCAGTTTACCTTCAAACACAGGAAGTTTAGACACAGCTGTAAGACCTGATGTATATCTGGACTGCTTCTTACCCATTGACCTTCAACAACTAACTTCTACTATTTCTTCATCTAAACCAACAACCTGCCTCCTAGACCCCATCCCAACTAAGCTGCTTAAATATGTTTTACCCTTAGTCAGCACTTCTCTATTAGATATGATCAGTCTGTCGTTATTAACAGGTTATGTACCACAGTCCTTTAAACTAGCTGTAATTAAACCTCTTCTTAAAAAGCCTACTCTTGATCCAGAGGTCCTAGCTAACTAGAGACCTTTATCTAATCTTCATTTCCTCCCTAAAATTCTAGAGGAAGCAGTTTCTAGTAAGGTATGTGATTTTCTACATAACAATAGCTTATTTGAGGATTTCCAGTCAGGCTTCAGAGAGCATCATAGCACAGAGACAGCATTGGTCAAACTTACTGATGACCTTCTAATGGCATCAGATGAGGATTTGTCTCTGTGCTCGTCTTATTAGGTCTTAGTGCTGCGTTTGATACCATTGATCATCAGATACTACTACAAAGACTCGAATATTTAATTGGCATTAAAGGAACTGCATTAAGATGGTTTAAATCCTGTTTATCAGATCGATCTCAGTTTGTACTTGTTAATGACGAATCCTCCATGCACAGCAAAGTTAATCATGGAGTCCCTCAGGGTTCTGTGCTTGGACCAATATTGTTCACCCTATATATGCTCCCTTTAGGTAATATTATTAGGAAACATTCCATACATTTGTTATTGTTATGCAGTTGACCCACACTTATACTTATCAATGCCAGGTGAAACCAGGTGAAACTAGTCAGTTAACTAATCCTGGATTTTACCTAAAACCTGCTACTTTACTCAGACTGTGAAGGAGCGGGTCTGACGCTAATAGCGGGCAGCACACAGCCACACACACACACCAAACATTTCCACGTTTCCCCCCCCGTGTCAAAAATCGGACCAAATCAGTTATTCCCTCTCTCCCTCTGTTGCGCAGCTGAGGGTGCACACTCGGTTGTACAGTTTAAAAGATGCATACATACATACACGCATATACAATTACACCCCGTACATATCACATACTCACCAGGGCATCGTGGTTATGTTGGCCAAACCGTGCCCAAATGTTTGGCGCCTTTAAAATGGGATATCCCGCATTGACGTCACATCACGTGACGCCACGATTGAATCTTTTTCTTGATTATAATTATTTCTGTTACTGAATCACATGTGTTGGTGATGTGTATAAACGCTTGAAGTGGGGACTATTTTCTTGAATTTACAAGATGTACATTTGCTTGGAAGGAAGTGTGTAGCAGGGAAAATAAGGTAAAAGGGTAAATTTTATCATACTCTGGACTCCTGGGCGGGGCTAGCCACATATAAAGGAGGCTGCCTCAGGCCCGGGGTGGGGAGAGTGTGGTTGGAGACAGAGCAGGTAACAGCGTATCAAGTGTTTGAAATTGTCGGGTTATATTGTGAACAATTTGAGTTACTGAGGAACTCAGTCTTTTGTTTTTGTAAATACTTTTCTGAAATTGCTAGGTCAAATTGTCTGGACATTTATTTTTGTTTTGCACTTGTAAATAAACGGCACCAAAGATATTCTTGTGACTACGCCATTGTTTTTGCCTCTTTGGAGGAGTTTTGAAGGAGAACCCCGCGACACAGACAAACAAATAAACATGTCAGAAACACACTATCTAATAATGATATGGCATTACCTTGGCCTCCAGCGTTACCTTGGCCTCCAGCTCCACCATGAGGAACCTGGGAGTTATGTTTAATCAGGATGTGTTCTTGATTTCAACATTGAACACATTTCTAAGACTGCCTTCTTTTACTTGCATACTATCTAAAAAATCAGACATATTCTGCCCCAAAAAGATTTTTTTTTTTAAATGAATCCATGCATCTGTTACTTCCAGACTGGATTACTGCAAGCTGTCCCAACAAGTCTCTAAAGAGCCTCATTGCTCCTTCACCTCTATAATAAATACAAGCAAGGACAGGACTAGCTTGTAACTGTGTAAGCCTTCCATGTAAATCACAGTTTCCAGGTCATATTCTGCCAAAAAATAAATGGAATAAGAAAGTAAATATTTGTGCAGTGGAGTCTTTGGTCTCGGCACACAATGGACACAACAAGCTGCAACAGCAGAGCATGAAGGATCAATACCACTGGTCACACACAGACCTGTACAAAAACACATGTACAAATACAGTATAAGTGTATACAGGGACACTGGTGCTTACTTCAACAGGGGCTGCTTCGGGGGCAGAGGTGGGTCACCGTCTTGGCCCTGCGGAGGCTTCTTGGTCACCTGTTTATAAATGTTCCTGGCAGTCACCCCGAGCCACAGCATGGTGGACAGAGACGAGTAGTGAAGCACGACCCCAACCTGACAGAGGGGTGAGAGAGGGTACATCCAGTCACTCATCTGACCTTTCTGTACTTTTGCTTAAACTTAAACAGTACAGTATGCTTCTCTGAAAAATGTCAGCATCGATTCTATTCCTGTAAGTCAAAGAAAAGACGTTCAGGCAGAGCAGTCACTCCTCATCAATGCCACTCCAAGGGTGTCTCCACAGAAGTTTTCCTTCAAGACCTGACTGCTTTGTCTTATCCTTCACTAAGAGACAATAATGCAAGAATGGAAAGGCAGGTTCACAAAGTGCTGTTGAATCATCAAGGTTGTTTGGGATAAGAGCATCATGGGTTAAGTTGGATACTGAGCAGCTCCTTATCAGTGAGTTAGAGGACACAAGGTGTGCACTGTGCATGATAAATCTGAATATAAATGATAGTCACGTTGACAGCTATCAGTGCATGATTGTCTTCCTCATTTTAATATTCATGAGCTGTGTTTGAATGAGGGAACTGATCTGACTTTGTTTAAAGGCTTTTCCAGCTCACAGACAGACTGGAGAGCTTAGTGACCAAAAAAAGACGGACAGAAAATTAAAATTCACTCAGCCATTTCTCTGCCCAGTCGGTTCATTCATGATGCACCGACAACCTGAGATACCCAATCAAATGGCCTCGCCCCAGCCTGATAAACTGGGGGGGCCGAAGCTGGTGAACCAGAGACCAGATGCTAATTGGAAGTGTCCTTGAGTTCCAGAGAACAGGGAGTGGGTGGTAAGTCAATCACTGCTGCAGAGTCTGCACACTTCAGTGTCTAATTAGTACCAAGATCAGTCAGAGAGGATGTGTGTTTGTAATATGGCAGGAAGGAAGGGTTCTTATATAAACACAACTGGTACTAGGTGTGAGCACATTGATCAGACATCATTTTACAACTTTTTAATCAGACAAACAAGAACAAAACCAAGTTGTGTTAGTCAGCATAACTAAACTGGGTAACGTTCACTTTTGTACCAGTTTAGGGAACCTGAAACCAGTGCCCAACAGTTCCTTTTAATGGTAATTTAGTTAATTTAGTTTCTCTGTAGAAAAAAAAAAGAAAGTCATTTCCATTGTTAAAAAGAAAAAAAAGTACTTGAAATGACATTTCTTTAAAAGAAGTAGTCTGTTGAAAGAACTGGGAACAGATGGAGGAACTCGATAACTGGAATAAAATGAAGAAAATGATGGAATATCAGCACAGTATTGGACTAAATAAAATATATAAATAAGAGAAAAAAAAGGATTATTTATAACAAACAGTGGAAGGCAGTAATACGTCATCGTATCATCTAGTCTGCCTCATCTCCTGTCTGTTATGTGTTTGTTGTCACTGATACAGGGATATTTCCCATAAACAGTATGTAACTCATGTAGTATTGGTTTCATCCTCAGGTTTCAGTCAAACTAAAAATCTGACATCATGTTTTATCATGATTTATCATGTTTTATCATGCTGGTAGTGAATTTCAGACAGTCAGCTGGGTGTTGGCTAACATGAGGGAAAACTGATGGATCTGTCGACGTCTCACTTGAAGTTTCTATAATTAAGTTTTCTGTAGGCCTGAGTACGAAGAGTAATTAAAGTAAACTAAACAGTAAACTAAGAGTCATAAAGTCTGTGTCCAACAAGGTTTTTAATTACCATTAAAAAAACAAGACTTCCTCTGGTGTGTTGATCCACGTTTATTCTATCAGTGGTGTGGAAGCCATGCAGCACAATGAAGTGAACATTCCAGCACTTTTCAGTCTCATTATATTGAGACAGTGTGGAGGTGGTCGTCTGTCCAGCACACATTAAACCCAACTAACAAGGTTCAAGGCCAGTTTGATGGCACTGTGAGGATTACCAGCATGTGTTCAGGTTGTCACTAAGGTGTAGGAGCAGTTATGCAGAATCATCACAAATTCTTTGCTTAGAAGGTTGTTAATTGTGACCAATTGTATTTATATTCTTAAATAATTCTATCACATAAATAATTTGCATGCCTAAAAGCAGAAATACACAGCATGCAGGAAACGGAGGAGATGCTGTGTGTATCCGGATTGTATCATTAATACTTTGTGACACTTTGGCAGAAATACAAAAGGCACAACCTCATCATGAGAGCTTTTTTTTATTTTTTATTTATGAGTCATTCATGGCTCATCAGGTTTTCAAATCGAGTCACAAATCCTGGTTTTTGTGACTTGAGTCCAACAGCAGCACAAACTACTTCATGAAGGGAGGACTGTTGAATCGGCCTAATAAACAGGCAACTCAGTGTATGTTAAACACTGAATATGTGTGTACTCATTGAATAAAATTTATAAATGAATATAAATTTGAAACGGTGAAAGGACAACATATATAAGACAGTGTACACCAGTGTTGTAGTAGTGACATCACAAGTATCGTTGTTGCTAGTTCAACTACGTTTCTCAGTAGCATGGTAGCATCACTGCTTCCTGAATCAAATAGATTTTCAATAGATACATTTTTATTGATCAAGTAGTGTGGCGACATGCATACAAGCTGGATTCTCCCAATATGAGAGAAAGGTCAGTAAAATAGAGACAAGTTTGGTTTTGGGACATACTCTCCTTACCCCTGTCATCAAAAAGTGAGACCGAAGCAATTCAAAAACAAGAACTGGGTTCCTCCCAATCTTACAAGGTTTTCTGTGGTACAAAACAAAGACACCGTATCAGTTCAGCAGTTTTATGCATGGTGGTATCAGCAGCTTCGGTGAGAACATCTTCTTCTTTTTACTTCTGTTGAAGACATGGAGCTGATTTCCTGCCAAAATGTAAAAGGCGAGCAAAACCTGTTAGGACTGTTCCTGGTTCTTAGTTCTGGACCTCATATGTTCACTCATAAGGAATCAAACTCTAACATGTTTAAAGTTAAATGACATATGTGTTACAGACTTATTTTCTGCTTTGCACCCCAGTTTTATTAATGATGGCACGTCTTTGAGTGCAGTGTAAAAGTTTACTAAAGATAAGAAGATGATCTTAGCATATGCTAACAGTGTTTAAATTCAGTCCCTTCAAGCTGTCTTCTATCGCATATTCATTATATTGGCTCCCCACTGTTTTTGATCCATAACTAAACAGTCTCCTGGAAGGCCTTTACATCTGGGGAAATGAGCTCAGGAACACTCAAAATGGACCAACTGCAAGCACAAAGCAAATCACTGCAGTTACTGTAATGTCGAGTGATTTTTTTTTTTTTCCCAGCATTTGCCGTCACAACTAATTTCACAGTGGCAGGCTAATGAGAAAATCCTTTGTAGAGCATCTTCAGGCTGACAGCTGGATGTCACCTCAGATCTAGGTCATGTCCTGAAACAAGTTCTTTGCAAACTTAATGGGTTATTTAACTGTGGTCACACTCACTGAACAATCAGCTGAGATCCACATTTCTGAGGTAAAATGAGGTGCGGCGAGGATATGTTGTTCTACTGCGTAATACAGCGAACAGAAGACGTAGTATGACGGCTGGGGCGCTGCTCAAATTAATGACAAATCAAGAAAGATAGAAACAGACATCAGAGATGACTTTGACTTTAAGGCCATAAAGACATCGGATGCTGCATAGCAACACTGCCACAGTCGGTGGTGCGAGAATAAAGAGTGGCATACAGATAGAGTTTGTGTTGCAGGTGGTGATGGAGGAGAGTGAGGGGTGGAGGGCTGGGTGGGGAGGTCATGCTTGAAGTGCTGCGAGAGCTGCCAGTGCTAGTTTTGGAGTTCCCTGAAGTTCCTTCAGATGAAGGGAGAGCGTGCACTTATGTGTCCTCCAAGGAGGAGGGAGGACGGAGGAGGGTGCTAGGGAGGGTGCAGAAAGGATGATGGGCAGAGACTCAGATGGCACAGCATCAATGAATGTGTGCATGCCTGCATGCGTCTTGTGTGCTTCGTGCATCTCCTAAGGCAGTCCTTTAATTATCCCAAATGGTGCCTGCTGGGGCCGGCTTGGATCCCAGAGGAGCAGCAGACGCTCTGCGCTCCTGCCTCCCTCTGCTGGGAGCTGTCCTGTTAGCAGTGACTGGGTAGAGGAGGAGCAAGAAACATCCAAAATCAGATTACTGAATGGATGTTTAATTAGTTTAAGAGCAAGAACCGGACAAACTCACCTGCACTGACACTGACGGAATGAAGGACATTAATTTATTCTACCTTTTCTAATAAGGCATGCTTTACCTAGATGTTTGATCACATTTAAAATTAATAGTTTCATCATTTCCATTCTGAAAATTGGAGAATATTCAAGGAAAAGTATGGGGAATAACAACTGATTAAAATTTTACAGCTGAAACTGATGATTTATGGTAACGAATAAACAATTTAACAAAGAATTATGAACATTTATAAGTACAGGACTCTGATGGCTCACTATACAGTGAAAAACGTATTAAACTTTATTACCACTGCCAAGGAGGTCATGTTGTCTCTGGCACTGATGAATGTTTTTGGAGAGGATAATGATTTTGGTGGTGATCTGGATCACCATCTGGATCAGGAATCTAAGGATCCTGTACCATCATGGGACATCAGCATGTCTTCATAGATAATGCCTACAATACCACGGGTCAAAATCTGATCTGGATCCAAGTCATATTCAGGGTCTGGTGATCCAGTCTGGGACTGACGCTGACAGGCGTCTATGTGTTTGAGTTCAGGTTTTATTCGTTTGTAAAGCTGAAAAGCTGGTTTATGTAAAGTTTATTATAACGTTAAACATAAAATAAAACACTTTACTTTCTCTGAGCGCACATGTAGATAACATGTAGCTTTTTCTTCATTACTGCGACTTCTTGTTACTCATCGACCTTCACAGAAGCAGATGTAAATATAAAGTTGACTGTTATAGAACTTACATATAGGACTTCCAGGCTCTAGCCACAACTCATTCATCTTTAACAAAGCATGCCTTGTTATAAAATTGTGATAAATTTGATTCATGCATATCGATGTGGTTAAAGTCTTACAATGTTGGGGGTGTATTCAGAGTATGAACCCCATTGTCAAGATGACTGTCAGAAGAATGAAGAGTTCAATTGTTACTTCATGTGCTAAAGTCACTGCAGTCATGATAAATGGCAGGGAGCAGGTGAGTGAGAGAAACCTGCTTTTAATGACAACAGCAGCCGTTTATGTCAGTTAGTGTTGACTTCTTACTGACTTCCTGTCTGCTGCTCGGCAGTGCAGACAAAGCTGGCTGACATGAGATATGACACACTACGTTTCAGTGTGTAGAGGTGGAGTCTTCACACTTTAATAAGGGGCCATCTAAATTGCTTGTGACAGCAGAAGAGAGAGCTGAGTCCCAAACCCGCTGCAGCGCACAAACAAGGGAGTGAACCCGGCCCGGTGATGGGAAACGGAGTGAGTGAAGGCTGCTGGAACTGTGAGTGAAAAGCAGAAAAGTGGTCTGCATCAATCTCTACATACAGTAAATGCCCCCCCCCCCCCCCCCCCCATCCTGAGGTGAGCTGACTGTAGAGGATGCTCAATCCCTCACAACCTGAACACGTCCAACTATCAATCAGCTGGAGAGGAAGTCCAGCAGGACCATATGGCTTCCAACCATAAGAAAAAGCAAAAAAAAAAAATAAAAAGAAACAACTTTTTTATGCACACTTTCTATTTAAAAAAATTTTTTTTTTACACAATCTCTTATCCCAACACAAACTAAAAAAATCTTAAATTTAAGCAAAATAAATATCTTAAATCAAGGTCATATCCCTTGTTTTTTTGTTTATAATAACATATTTCACATAACACATTTCTTCTTACCAGGCAGTTTTTTATGCTACAGAATGTTATTTTTTTCTTTAATATTGATTTATTTTTTCCTGGTTCTGAGTAACATAATGCTTGAAACCCTAATTTAACCAATATTTAAAATTCTTGCAATAATATTAGTACAAGGACATTTAAATTAGTCAGGATGACTTTGATGACACCTATTATCTCTACTGTATAACTGCCTTTATGTTTGCAGAGAGGGGAATGTAAACAATAGAATCACGTAGAGAATATATTCTAGAGAAAACCGTGACAGCTGACGGCCCGGCCCGTACGAGTCAAAATCTAAGAAAAACCTATTCTAACTACCCTGTGTGATCCAATCACAAGTGGACAGCTCTGAGTCCAGCTGTTCACACCTGGTGTTATAATGCATCTCACTATTCATCTCAAGTCACTGGGACAAAGTGAAACAATGTGTTTAACACAAAGAAAGAAATAACTTCATGTAGAACATTAGCGATTGAACAAGAAGACCCAAAATATCAACTTTATTTATCATAGACAGCATTTCATAACATTTAGAATGTTGCTCCCAAGTGAACAAGCCACAAACAAAAAAGTGGCCCATAATATGTACTGTATTTGTAAAATATGACATGTTTACTGTCAATAAAATGTTGTCTTCTTTAATAAATTCAGTGTAAATAGTGTAAATCATTGAAACTGTGTTCAAACAGCTGCTAAATGTTGGCAGGTAAGACAAACGTTAGACGGAGGAGACAGGCTGGGTCAGCATCTGAAATCATTTGACTCTGTTCACAAACATCTGCTGCTTGTCTTTGCAGGTAAGAGAGCCCAAATATACATGAGAGTAAACCAACCAGTGTCATCACCATGGATGTGATCAGATATCAATACCTCTTGGCTGTGTCTGCTTGTAATCAGCACAGATCCCATATCACTGTGAACATGGACAATGAAACTGATAACATCTGATGTTTACCATGAATCACTGAGGTTAGATCCCAAAGGATGCTCAAAGAGATACAGAAGGACACACTGCTGTACCACCAGACAACTTCCTCGGACTGTGAGACTCCTGAACTCAACCTCCCACCTACTGGTTTGAAAAGTTTGTTTTGTCATGTGATTATTTATTGACTAATGAACATAGCTTTTGTTTGTATATTCATAACCCCGGCGCTAAAGGCATAAAGTCTGTCCATTCATTCATTCATACAAAATGAGGTATGGTCTATCAACATCCCCTTAATAAACGCTGGACAGAATTTAATACTGGTTTCCTCAATTTGCTTATTTTTTTTACATGTTTATGCACATTTGAACATTTGGTGAAGTTCATATCATTTTGCTCATATTCATGTATGATAAGGGGAATGTATATATATTACATATCTATTACATAGATATGTGTATATCTATTACATAGATATGTGTATATCTATTACATAGATATGTGTATATCTATTACATAGATATGTGTATATCTATTACATAGATATGTATTCCCCTGTTGTGGGATGAATAAAGAACCATCGTATTGTATCATATCATATCGTATCTCATCTCATCTCATCTCATCTCATCTCATCTCATCTCATCTCATCTCATCTCATCGTATCTCCTCTCATTGTATTGTATTGTATCGTATCTCCTCTCATCTCCTCTCATGATTAGATGAGATCAATTGAACTTATGTGCTATTTATTTATTCTGTTATCATTCTGCTATGATGGAGGCCATCTGTGTCTTTGGACACAAATTTTCTATTTTTTTTTTTAGAAGCATAGGTAATTATGACTTAAAACAACAATAACTTGAGTCTTGTTGTATTTTTAATTACAATTAAATGAATCCTGAATCTTGATCACCATCATAGTTTGCTATCAGCCAACATTTTCAAATTAGCTACCAAACACAAATTAGAGAGGCGGCTCTACAGTAGGTCTCCAAGTCTCTATAGGTTTGATCTTCTGGGGACAATGAATGTCATTGCAATCCATCCAGTAGTTAAGATATTTCAGAGCATGTGACAGACTGACATCCACAGAGCCATGCAGCTAACATAGCAGAGATGTATTATATTGTATTAATATTTATATATTTTATATAACATTGCTCTAAGGTTAAACCTCAATGGAAATAAATGTTTGCAATGAATTTTAATGCCCAGAAGATGTTTCATATACTTTCCAAACTGTTAACAAAAACAGTGTAACCCTGGGTGACACAAGTGGACACAGACACACACACAGAGGTGTTCAGTAAAGATGGAAACGCCTGAATCATCAGGGCTCATTGTGTCACAGCACAACTAAAAGAGTGACCAGACCATACATGCAGCTGAAGCATGACAGACACATAAAGCTGGCCACACCTGATAATTAATTTTCTGAAAAGCATCAACAGTGGGCTGATGAAAAGGAAATGCACTTACTGCTTGACAGATGATGGGGTATTTGATTCGATTGATGCCGCCGGCAAACACAGCAAAGGTCAGAGCCGTGTGGAAACAGAAGTTGAGAAGCATGTGCCATCCCTTCCGACTGATGCGGATCGCACTGCCAAAAAAGATCAAGAATCAAATGAGCAGGTACAGACACTACCTCACAAGGTTTGGTGATCCATCATAAAGTAAAATATCATGGAGATTTTCCAAGGACATTGTTCATCAGTCACCTCCAGTATGGTTCAGGACAGTCTCTTCCAAGGCCTGCATAAATAGCTCTTTTCTTTTACCTTGCTGCTGCCATAGATGAACAACCAGAGGAGAGCATGGGGGGGGCTGTGAGAACAAGCTATCTCATACTCAACTGCCAATAATAGACTATTTTCAAGTACACTGTAAACATTTTAACATTACTGCAACTTTAAAAAGGAATGATTCACAGTAAATATGATCAAATCAACATCATTCTGTTCATGTAGAAAGGCTTCTTTAGGTTAAGGTTTAGCAGATATTTAGTAAAAGTGTGAAACAAGTCATCTTGTATTTTGACTGCATCCTTATGTTTCTTATTGAGAGTAATTAAAGGGGTTTAATATCTGATTTAATATCTGATTTAATATCTGATTGAAGTCATTAAAAGTTTACCACCTCTCAGTATTTTCCTTCTCAAGGCGTGTGAAGAATTTCTAAAGTAACCAGGATATTTTTATTCAGTAGGATGAATGTTATTCTACAGCCTGATATAATGGTCATATTTGTAGCACAGCAGAATGCAGAGAACAATTCAGATTTTAAGCCAGTGAAGGGCCAAAAATATGATGTAAACAATGTGCCATTTTGAAATTCTGGAACGGTCTTCCTCAAGGGCTTCCCGAGATTTCCAGGCCCACGTGCATGTGCAGCAGTTTTAAATCTGAGAGAACATGGAGCAGAGAAAACGTGGACGACCTAAAATAACAGATAGTGAGGAAAAGGCGTCGAGTATCTGAGCAAAAGAAACGGAGAGTAAAGCTGGTAAAAAACTGGAGAGAAGGATCAATGGAGCTACTGAATCTAAATCTGGACACACGGCTGGTTTAAGAGACAGGAAGCTGCAGGGAAACGGCTGATAGGTGGAAAATCCAAAACAAACCTACCCACAGAATTGACTTTCATTAGACATGTTTTTGTTTGAATTATGAATTGTAACTTGACCAAATAATAAAATTATATTTATCAATTGATATGCAGCATTTAGGGTGGAATGCATTTTGTACGACTAGACTGTTAGTTGAGTCCGAGTATACCTTTAAACATTTCTATAGCAATCTTTGGACATCAGTCATGCACACATCACTCATGGTCTAACCACATTCACTCTTATGACTAGCTGTGTTCCAGCAGTGGGATTGAACATTTGACACGTTGTAGAAAACACTGTAAATCTGGTCTAGGACCTTTTTGGTGCTGATGTCTGGGCCAGATTAGGGAATAACTCTTGATTAGTCTTCAACCTCCCGTTCTAGTCACAGACTCGTAAAGGCTGCCCCAATAATATCAAACATGTTTTGCAGCTTGTTCTCCAGAGGAATCATGCTTGAATCTCTGGATGCGCTGTTGTAAACTGGGCACAGCCATCTTGTGAGGCGGCTGCGTCGTGATCGATGACATCACTCAGAGCACTGTTCACCTGTAACTTTATTAATATTGAGTATGTCACATATCCAAATTGCACCAAATTCAACACAGTACTTCCTTTGTCCTCAGCAACTCACACACCAAGTTTGAAGAAGATCAGATGAATGGGAGGAGAATCCATCCATCCATACAGACAGGCAGACAGACAGGCAGACAGACAGGCAGACAGGCTCTACGATGCTGCTTCACTGACAGCAGCAAACAGCTTTTCAGATGGTTTTGATTGAATAGCCTCTACAGGATTGTTGTTTAACCCACTGAGGTCTATGGATGTGTGTTTTAGCGATGTTTCTATTACTGTCTTTGTAATAAAACAGCACAACAGAGACCTATAGTTTACATGTTGCTGAAATCAGTAGACTTAACCTTCTACATCACTCTGCTAAAGATTGTATGTGACTCACAGTGACCTATAGGACCCTACGAAGAGAGCGCGACACGCTCATCATCTGCCTGATGGTGGATTCATGCACATTTTTTTTCTGTGGAACTTTTGTATATATAAAAAAATATTTGATTGCTTAAAACGTTGTTCAGTTGGAAAAAGGCTGTGCTGCTGTTATTTGTCATCTGCACACATCCTGTGAAGCTTCATATGTATGAAGTCATTAAGTCCAAATGTTCTAATAATGACAGACAGCAACTCTAGTCAAAAAATGATAAAATGGAATGGAAATGGAAATGGAAACTGTTTGTCCACATCTTTTCACAAGAGATTTGACATTTTGACCACATGATCTCTTTGCACACTGAAGTACAAATGGGAGCCTCGTCTTACAGAAAGCTGACATTGTAATTTTTATTTAAAAACAGTGTGTTATATGAAATTCAACCTAAAGAGGCAGATTTATGACAAATCGAGACTTCAGACTCCAGATCGTCAAAATCTTCAAATAATGAAGAAAATGATTTTAAAAAACAAAGTATCAGGTTTGAGAATTGCAAATTTTCAAAAAGTCAAACGCTGGATCTACATAGAGAAAAACCTGGTAGCATAAAACAGGTTAGAAATGATTTAAATTTAACTAAAGGATAACATGTCTAATTTTAGAATGATGGACCTCAGGCAAAGGACTATTCACAGACTCAGTGTGTTATCACACATACAACCACAGCTCTTTAACACACTTTCACACACAACAGTAAGTAGTGGGATCTGCTGGGATGAGGACGAGATAAAAAATAGATTCCTTCCAGTTGGCTGGGCCGATTGAATGTTTCACAATGTACAACTATGCACTCATATCCACTTTATGATGTATGACAGCAGCCGGGGGGGTGGGGTGGGGTGGGGGTGGTGTCACACAGACTTGGAGCGGGCACTTAACCCAATTCACCATTTCATCCATGCTGTTGGAAAATAAGCTAAACAGGTCAAAAAACACTAAAATATCCGTCATAGTGAGTGAATGAAAGGACCATTAATTATTGGAATGACTTTCCTGTGTCAGCTCCTGCCTTTTCATCCTTACAGTCGCTGTCATCATATGAAATTATATAATCCTGTAAATCTGCGCTCCCCAAAATGGAGGAGCTGAGCCCCGGCTGCACGTGAGCCAACTGTAGATGAACCAGCGGCTCAGCAGTGAGCTGTGAGGCGTGTCTCCGGCCAGGCTTCACTGCTCTGTCTCAGGGGAGGGAGGCTTAAAGCTGCTGCTGCTGAACTTCATCCAGCAGAGAGGTCATAAATCAGGCTGGTCCTGGCCTCCATAGAAGGGGCTTTCATAGGTTCTGCTTTGGGTTTTCATGGGGTCAATTACATTAACCTCACAACGCTCCACATCCCCATCTGTGTGTGTGTGTGTCTGTCTGTGTGTGGGTGTGTGTGTGTGTGTGTGTGTCTGTGTGTGTGTGTGTGTGTGTCTGTGTGTGTGTGTGTCTGTGTGTGTGTGTGTGTGTCTGTGTGTGTGTGTGTGTGTGTCTGTGTGTGTGTGTGTCTGTGTGTGTGTGTGTCTGTGTGTGTGTGTGTCTGTGTGTGTGTGTGTGGGTGTGTGTGTGTGTGTGTGTGTGTCTGTGTGTCTGTGTGTGTGTGTGTGTGTGTGTGTGTGTGTCTGTGTGTGTGTGTGTGTGTGTGTGTGTGTGTGTGTCTGTGTGTGTGTGTGTGTGACTGAGGGGATAAAACTGTCTTCTCCATGTCTCTCATCCAGTACCTGATGCTGAGCCAATTATAAGCGATAATAAAGCGATGGACAGTATAATATGACATTTTAATACAATGAGTAATTTCAGCGAAGCCATTTCATTGGTGGAGGACACGTTTCCAAACATGTGGACAGGTCCCATCAACCTTAGCTACCAGTGCTGTAAATGGAGAAATGGAAATTCATGCTAATGATGATGGAGAACAGGAAGCACACTAATAATATCACAACTAGAATGGTGTTCAGTAGAGCTCATACCTCCTCCACTGCAGAGCACACTGTGTGTCTGTTTAGACACACAGAAGCCTCTGGGATTACTTCAGACACAATAACATGGAGCCAAAGATGTAGTTAAAATGTCGTTATCGATTAGGGCATATCTTAGTGAAAAATATCACAAAGTATCAGAAAAAGAAAAACCTTGATTTCAACCCACAAGGAGTAAACCAGAGTGGAACGTAGTGACACCTTGCTCAGGCAATTAATGCCGAGGATGCTAAACCAGCATGTCACACAACAGATATAGAAAATGCACTGTGTAGGATTGAAATTATTAATCACAGTAATAATGATAAATGTAGAAATAAAAATTATTGTTATTATTATTATCATCATCATCATCATTATTATTATTATCATTATGATTATTATGACTATTATCATTGTTATCATTATTGTCATCATTATTATCATTATCATCATTATGATTATTATTATCATTATTATCATCATCATAACCATTATTATGATTATTATTCTCATTCTCATTATTATTATCATCATCGTTATCATTATTATGATTATCATTATCGTGATTATTATCATCATTGTCGTTATCATTATTATTATTATTATTATTATTATCGTCATTATTATTATTATGGTAACTCACATTACTTACATCACTTCCTGGTTACACTTACAACAATAAAAGCCTCACTGACACCAGCAACAATGACAGTAGACCAGTTTACAAAAGATCTAAAACCTATTTCTTAATTGAAAAATAAGTCTCTCTGGAGTAGTTTATGTTGATGATCCCTCCCTCTAATCATAACGTTATGACAGACATGAAGGTGCTGTGCCATAACCTGCATTATTAGTTAGTATGTTTGTTTTCTGCATCTGTCTTTTAACCTCCTCTCCTCTCTCCCTCCACCCAATGGAAAAAACATTCTCATGGGAAAATGAGGCTGTACACAAAAAGGGTGGAGATATAATTGATAAAAATGAAACCTCTCAGGTCATTAGATCTATGAACTCCTTATGTTGTATGATGTTCTGGTGGTGGTTACATGTAGTTTGTAAGTGTCTTCAGCCAGTGGTCTCCCCTCCTCCTCCCCCCCCCTGTCCTTTATGCTGAAGGCTCGTTTGGAGTAGAGATTCCTTCAGGGCGGGGTCAGTCCTGAGGAAATCCCAGTTAGACAGAATAAACCTGATGTGTCTATTTTCTGTCTGTCTGATTGTTGTAGGAGGCGATGATGACCAATGGAAGCTGCTTTAGTCTGAGCTGTGGAGATAGTGGTCTTTTTATTTGAGCTGTCTAAAAAGCATTTAGTTTGAGACGTTATATGAAAATATGAATCAAGATCCTTCTCAGCCTTTGAAATTAATCAAAAGGAATATTATTTTTGAGACGGTGGAGATGAAAAGACCCGTAGTAGTGGTGTCATTTATCATCCTCCCAGTAATAATGGTTAGGTCTAGGAAGTGGGCCATCTCTCTTTAGCTTCAGTGACCCATGCCCCACCCCTCCAAAAAGTTTTGTCAAGAAAATTGAAAAATTTCCAATGTCAAAGAAAGTGGAAACAAATATTCCTGGTCTGTTCCAGCCCCCTTATCGCCGCTGTTGTCAGTCAGAAGCTCAATATCCGAACTTAATGAACCAGATGAAATGTGGACCGAACCCCCAGCCCGGTTAAGGATGGATATAAAGATGGATAAAAAACATGAAACCAAACACAAAGGTGATGCTGAGAAGCTGAAGGGGACAAACAGAAGTTGCTCTGTGCTACTGTTGCTTCTACCTCCACCAGTGGAGATGGCTGTGATGAAGCTGGGAGCCCCAGCAGGGACGTGATGGTGAACATGAGACAGGCAGCAGCAGTGACAGTCAGAGCCAGCACAGAGTCCAGTGTCCAGTGTCCAGAGCCCAGAGTCCAGAGCCCAGAGTCCAGAGCCCAGAGCCCAGAGCCCAGAGCCCAGTGTCCAGAGTCCAGAGTCCAGAGCCCAGAGTCCAGAGCCCAGAGCCCAGAGCCCAGAGTCCAGAGTCCAGAGTCCAGAGCCCAGAGTCCAGAGCCCAGAGCCCAGAGTCCAGAGTCCAGAGTCCAGAGCCCAGAGTCCAGAGTCCAGAGTCCAGAGCCCAGAGTCCAGCGTCCAGATCCCAGTATCCAGAGTCCAGAGTCCAGAGTCCAGAGTCCAGAGTCCAGAGTCCAGAGCCCAGGGCCCAGAGCCCAGCGTCCAGAGTCCAGCGTCCAGAGTCCAGAGTCCAGGTAAAGCTCCAGTGACAATGTAAGGTTGGAAATTATAAGACTAATTTCTCTGGCTTACTTTTTAGTCATATCAGTTCCAAATAGCTAACAGTTAAACAGTATCAGAGACGTTAATATGATGGCTTATTGTTTTGTGTTTGATTAGCTTAAAGACTGACCACAAGTCAGATCTTTTTATAGATTTAATTAAACAAAAACTAGTAAAATTATAAATTGGGCCTGTAATTCTCTACCTGCAGTATACTGTCTAGACCAGTTACAACTGTTACCTATCCTGGATAAAGTCCAACCCTGACTAGAGTGTACTATTAATTATATTAACATCCTAACATTATGTACCGATATTAAATAACATTTTAATATTTTACTGGTAGTGTTTTGTTTTAGTGGTATCATAATAATCCTAACTCTAATATGACTCACAGACTATAATAATCCATTATAAAACTATAATAATAATATATAATAAAACTATAATCCTGCTGTTGTTGACAGACGCCTTAAAGCCCTTCTTCCATTGTCACCTGTAGCTAAAGGCAGACATGTTTCTGCAACGATAAACAAAGTGTCACAAGCTTCACAGGTTGTGTACTGGTTTGTGTGTCCGGCCATTTTACCTGTAGACTGTTTTTCTTGATTTGGGGTATATGCAGCATCGTTTTATTCCATGTGTCCAGCTCAGCTCCAGCTAAATCATGAGCCCAAAGTTAATTGCATCAAGTATCCATTAAGATTTAAATGAATGATGTATGGTCTTGTACATTATAATTTATCTGTTGTGCTCAAAGGCTCAGATGAGGTGATGAATTTACTTGTATTTTAATGGCTCATTTCATGATGTACTGTAGGAATGAAGGTATGAAGAAGACCCAGACCTACTAATGCTGTGTCCAGAGGCTGGGCTGACCAGGGATACATTCTACCCCTACCTGACCATTCCTACCATTTCATTGACATCATTTTTGTTTAATCCTGTTAACAAACAAATAATATTTAGCAGACAGTGTCTGCTTTGATTCTGTCATTCAGCTGGGATTATACTACACAACTCCAGTTTGACTAAACACAGTTGGATTTCAGTGCAGAGCAGTGAGAGGGAGGTGTGGAGGATGATGATGCTGTTAATGTGAGTACAGTTAAAAAAATAAAAATATAAAGCCCATAACCCTCCCCTGTGTGTGACAGACACACAGGGGAGGGTTCACTGGTTCTCTCTCCAGTTGGGACTGGAATTAATGAGCTCTATCATCTGCCTGGTGCAAAGTGGCTCACAATAGTCTCTGCTCATGTCCCACTGATGCTGCTGCCATTTTCACATCCAACAGCCACATTGTTTCAGTCACAAAGGTTCACGAATCACATGAGTCTTTTTGGAGGCAGCAGGAAGTGATGGAACAAAAACCTGATTTAAAGTCTTTAGTCTTTTTTTTCTGCAGGATTTTTACTGCTATTTAAAGGACGCATCAGATACACAGATACACACACTATGATACACAGACACACACACTATGATATACAGATACACACACACTATGATACACAGATACACACACTATGATATACAGATACACACACTTTGATACACAGATACACACACTATGATACACAGATACACACACTATGATATACAGATACACACACTATGATACACAGACACACACACTATGATACACAGATACACACACTATGATATACAGATACACACACTATGATATACAGATACACACACTATGATATACAGATACACACACTATGATATACAGATACACACACTATGATATACAGATACACACACTATGATATACAGATACACACACTATGATATACAGATACACACACTATGATATACAGATACACACACACTATGATACACAGATACACACACTATGATATACAGATACACACACTATGATATACAGATACACACACTATGATATACAGATACACACACTATGATATACAGATACACACACACTATGATACACAGACACACACACTATGATATACAGATACACACACTAGGATACACAGATACACACACTATGATATACAGATACACACACACTATGATATACAGATACACACACACTATGATATACAGATACACACACACTATGATATACAGATACACACACACTATGATATACAGATACACACACACTATGATACACAGATACACACACTATGATATACAGATACACACACTATGATATACAGATACACACACTATGATATACAGATACACACACTATGATACACAGATACACACACTATGATATACAGATACACACACACTATGATATACAGATACACACACTATGATACACAGATACACACACTATGATATACAGATACACACACACTATGATACACAGATACACACACTATGATATACAGATACACACACTATGATACACAGATACACACACTATGATATACAGATACACACACTATGATACACAGATACACACACTATGATACACAGATACACACACTATGATACACAGATACACACACTATGATATACAGATACACACACTATGATATACAGATACACACACTATGATATACAGATACACACACTATGATACACAGATACACACACTATGATATACAGATACACACACTATGATATACAGATACACACACTATGATATACAGATACACACACTATGATACACAGATACACACACTATGATACACAGTTACACACACACTATGATACACAGATACACACACTATGATATACAGATACACACACTATGATATACAGATACACACACACTATGATATACAGATACACACACTATGATACACAGACACACACTATGATATACAGATACACACACACTATGATATACAGATACACACACTATGATATACAGATACACAAACTATGATACACAGATACACACACTATGATACACAGATACACACACTATGATACACAGATACACACACTATGATACACAGATACACACACTATGATACACAGATACACACACTATGATACACAGATACACACACACTATGATACACAGATACACACACTATGATACACAGATACACACACTATGATACACAGATACACACACTTTGATACACAGATACACACACTATGATACACAGATACACACACTATGATACACAGATACACACACTATGATATACAGATACACACACTATGATACACAGATACACACACTATGATATACAGATACACACACACTATGATATACAGATACACACACACTATGATACACAGATACACACACTATGATACACAGATACACACACTATGATATACAGATACACACACACTATGATATACAGATACACACACTATGATATACAGATACACACACACTATGATATACAGATACACACACACTATGATACACAGATACACACACTATGATATACAGATACACACACTATGATATACAGATACACACACTATGATATACAGATACACACACTATGATACACAGATACACACACTATGATATACAGATACACACACACTATGATATACAGATACACACACTATGATACACAGATACACACACTATGATATACAGATACACACACACTATGATACACAGATACACACACTATGATATACAGATACACACACTATGATACACAGATACACACACTATGATATACAGATACACACACTATGATACACAGATACACACACTATGATACACAGATACACACACTATGATACACAGATACACACACTATGATATACAGATACACACACTATGATATACAGATACACACACTATGATATACAGATACACACACTATGATACACAGATACACACACTATGATATACAGATACACACACTATGATATACAGATACACACACTATGATATACAGATACACACACTATGATACACAGATACACACACTATGATACACAGTTACACACACACTATGATACACAGATACACACACTATGATATACAGATACACACACTATGATATACAGATACACACACACTATGATATACAGATACACACACTATGATACACAGACACACACTATGATATACAGATACACACACACTATGATATACAGATACACACACTATGATATACAGATACACAAACTATGATACACAGATACACACACTATGATACACAGATACACACACTATGATACACAGATACACACACTATGATACACAGATACACACACTATGATACACAGATACACACACTATGATACACAGATACACACACACTATGATACACAGATACACACACTATGATACACAGATACACACACTATGATACACAGATACACACACTTTGATACACAGATACACACATTATGATACACAGATACACACACTTTGATACACAGATACACACACTATGATACACAGATACACACACTATGATACACAGATACACACACACTATGATACACAGATACACACACTATGATACACAGATACACACACTATGATACACAGATACACACACTTTGATACACAGATACACACATTATGATACACAGATACACACACTTTGATACACAGATACACACACACACACACTATGATACACAGATACACACACTATGATACACAGATACACACACACTATGATACACAGATACACACACACTATGATACACACACTTTGATACACAGATACACACACACACTTTGATACACAGATACACACACACACTTTGATATACAGATACACACACTATGATACACAGATACACACACACACTTTGATACACAGATACACACACTATGATACACAGATACACACACTATGATACACAGATACACACACTATGATACACAGATACACACACTATGATACACAGATACACACACTTTGATACACAGATACACACACTATGATACACAGATACACACACACACTTTGATACACAGATACACACACTATGATACACAGATACACACACTATGATACACAGATACACACACACACTTTGATACACAGATACACACACTATGATACACAGATACACACACACACTTTGATACACAGATACACACACTATGATACACAGATACACACACTATGATATACAGATACACACACTATGATACACAGATACACACACTATGATACACAGATACACACACTATGATATACAGATACACACACTATGATACACAGATACACACACTATGATACACAGATACACACACTTTGATACACAGATACACACACTATGATACACAGATACACACACTATGATACACAGATACACACACATTATGATACACAGATACACACACTTTGATACACAGATACACACACTATGACACACAGATACACACACTTTGATACACAGATACACACACTTTGATACACAGATACACACACATTATGATACACAGATACACACACTTTGATACACAGATACACACACTTTGATACACAGATACACACACTATGATACACAGATACACACACTTTGATACACAGATACACACACTATGATACACAGATACACACACTTTGATACACAGATACACACATTATGATACACAGATACACACACTATGATACACAGATACACACACTTTGATACACAGATACACACACTTTGATACACAGATACACACACTTTGATACACAGATACACACACTATGATACACAGATACACACACTATGATACACAGATACACACACACTATGATACACAGATACACACACACTATGATACACACACTTTGATACACAGATACACACACACACTTTGATACACAGATACACACACACACTTTGATATACAGATACACACACTATGATACACAGATACACACACTATGATACACAGATACACACACTTTGATACACAGATACACACACACATTATGATACACAGATACACACACTATGATACACAGATACACACACTATGATACACAGATACACACACATTATGATACACAGATACACACACTTTGATACACAGATACACACACTTTGATACACAGATACACACACTTTGATACACAGATACACACACATTATGATACACAGATACACACACTATGATATACAGATACACACACTATGATACACAGATACACACACACTATGATACACAGATACACACACACTATGACACACAGATACACTCACTATGACACACAGATACACTCACTATGACACACAGATACACACACTATGACACACAGATACACACATTATGATACACAGATACACACACTATGATACACAGATACACACACTTTGATACACAGATACACACACTTTGATACACAGATACACACACTATGATACACAGATACACACACTTTGATACACAGATACACACACTATGATACACAGATACACACACTATGATACACAGATACACACACTATGATACACAGATACACACATTATGATACACAGATACACACACTTTGATACACAGATACACACATTATGATACACAGATACACACACTATGATACACAGATACACACTGTTCAAACACACACTATGATACACAGATACACACACATTATGATACACAGATACACACACACTATGATACACAGATACACACTGTTCAAACACACACACTATGATACACAGATACACACTGTTCAAACACACACACTATGATATACAGATACACACACTATGATACACAGATACACACACACTATGATGCACAGATACACACACACTATGATACACAGATACACACTGTTCAAACACACACACTATGATACACAGATACACACACTATGATACACAGATACACACACTATGATACACAGATACACACACACTATGATGCACAGATACACACACACTATGATACACAGATACACACTGTTCAAACACACACACTATGATACACAGATACACACATTATGATACACAGATACACACACTATGATACACAGATACACACACTTTGATACACAGATACACACACTATGATACACAGATACACACACTATGATACACAGATACACACACTTTGATACACAGATACACACACTATGATACACAGATACACACATTATGATACACAGATACACACACTTTGATACACAGATACACACATTATGATACACAGATACACACACTATGATACACAGATACACACTGTTCAAACACACACTATGATACACAGATACACACACATTATGATACACAGATACACACTGTTCAAACACACACACTATGATACACAGATACACACTGTTCAAACACACACACTATGATACACAGATACACACACTATGAAACACAGATACACACTGTTCAAACACACACACTATGATACACAGATACACACTGTTCAAACACACACACTATGATACACAGATACACACACTATGATACACAGATACACACACTATGATACACAGATACACACACACTATGATGCACAGATACACACACACTATGATACACAGATACACACACTATGATACACAGATACACACACACTATGATGCACAGATACACACACACTATGATACACAGATACACACACACTATGATACACAGATACACACACTATGATACACAGATACACACACTATGATACACAGATACACACACTATGATACACAGATACACACTGTTCAAACACACACACTATGATACACAGATACACACACACTATGATACACAGATACACACTGTTCAAACACACACACTATGATACACAGATACACACACTATGATACACAGATACACACACTATGATACACAGATACACACTGTTCAAATACACACACTATGATACACAGATACACACACACTATGATACACAGATACACACACTATGATACACAGATACACACACACTATGATACACAGATACACACTGTTCAAATACACACACTATGATACACAGATACACACACACTATGATACACAGATACACACACTATGATACACAGATACACACATTATGATACACAGATACACACACTATGATACACAGATACACACATTATGATACACAGATACACACACTTTGATACACAGATACACACATTATGATACACAGATACACACACTTTGATACACAGATACACACACTATGATACACAGATACACACACTATGACACACAGATACACACACTATGACACACAGATACACACACTATGATACACAGATACACACATTATGATACACAGATACACACACTTTGATACACAGATACACACACTATGACACACAGATACACACACTATGACACACAGATACACACACACTATGATACACAGATACACACACTATGATACACAGATACACACACTATGATACACAGATACACACACTATGATACACAGATACACACACTATGATACACAGATACACACACTATGATACACAGATACACACACATTATGATACACAGATACACACACTATGACACACAGATACACACACACTATGATACACAGATACACACACTATGATATACAGATACACACACTATGATACACAGATACACACACTATGACACACAGATACACACATTATGATACACAGATACACACACTATGATACACAGATACACACACTATGATACACAGATACACACACTATGATACACAGATACACACACTATGATACACAGATACACACACTATGATACACAGATACACACACTATGATACACAGATACACACACTTTGATACACAGATACACACACTATGATACACAGATACACACACTATGATATACAGATACACACACTTTGATACACAGATACACACACTATGATACACAGATACACACACTTTGATACACAGATACACACACTATGATACACAGATACACACACACTATGATACACAGATACACACATTATGATACACAGATACACACACACTATGATACACAGATACACACACACTATGATACACAGATACACACACTATGATACACAGATACACACACTATGATATACAGACACACACACTATGATACACAGATACACACACTATGATACACAGATACACACACTATGATATACAGACACACACACTATGATACACAGATACACACACTATGATACACAGATACACACACTATGATACACAGATACACACACTATGATATACAGATACACACATTATGATATACAGATACACACACTATGATATACAGATACACACATTATGATATACAGATACACACACTATGATATACAGATACACACACTATGATATACAGATACACACACTATGATACACAGATACACACACTATGATATACAGATACACACACTATGATATACAGATACACACACACTATGATATACAGATACACACACTATGATATACAGATACACACACTATGATACACAGATACACACACTATGATACACAGATACACACACACTATGATGCACAGATACACACACTATGATACACAGATACACACACTATGATATACAGATACACACACTATGATGCACAGATACACACTATGATGCACAGATACACACACTATGATACACAGATACACACACTATGATGCACAGATACACACACTATGATGCACAGATACACACTATGATACACAGATACACACACACTATGATGCCCAGATACACACTATGATACACAGATACACACTAGGATACACAGATACACACTGTTCAAACACACACACACTCTTTCTACTTTAAACTAAAGTAGTAAAAACTGTAATAAAACTAGGTCGATGTTGGCTTTTGTTTGCACACAGGAGACACACTCTGGTCTCCAGGTGACAGTCCTGTGTTTTCTTATCTTACCACTCATTCCATCCAGATGTGGATGTTCTCACTCTTTATACGACATCACCTGATGTTTTCTTTTCTTCTCCACACCTAAAATCTTCATGTGCATGGTATTAAATGACATGTGGATGTCACTGATGATCAGGCTGTTTAAACTGCCTGAGTTTTAGGCCAATAATTCAGCAGAATATCCCCTGTTGTTTAATTTTGAAATCTCTTCTGTCTGTCTTGCAGTTTTCATCTTTTGTCTTCAGTCAACACTGCAGTGCCAGACAACAGTAAGTGATGCAGCTGTTTGGAGCCCCAGATTCTGTCATCACTGTCTGACTGCAGAAGGACCCACCCTGTCTGTCCCAGGTGACACAGATGGATGCAAACTGCAAATGCTGCAACCGTTTCCTACATTCTCTGCTTTCAGTCACAGTCAGGACAAGAAAACCTGAATTTAAAGAAGTGTGTCCGACAAAAGTTAATCATGTTACTGTAATAATAAAACATTTTTTTAAATAAGACATTTGCCACATCTTTCCTTCATATTAAAATGGATGGAGAGCTTTTACAATAGCATGACATTAATTCCACTGACATAATAAAGTGACTGATGCCCTACAAGAACAGCAGATGATGAATTAGCCTGCTGAAACAATACAGCAGTCAGGCTTTCCTGTGCTTTAGTAATGGTGTCGGCTGAATCTAAGAAGAGCAGACAGATGATAAACCACACGGTGCATTCACTGTCCTTATCTCCGTATGGAATAAAAGGGACAATGGTGACTTGAGCACCAGAAATCCATTAGGACATTTCTGGATGTGAAACACACTGTTTTGATCCTCTCAGTCACCCAGGCTGCAGTGCTTTATGCCAACCTAAAGCATCTGAATGTCTCACAAGGCTCTGACTCATGACTCAGAAACACACCATGAAGTAAAAACAGAAGAACTGAGATATTATAAGTATCAGATGTAAATTAAAGAGTGACAAGCTTGGAAGAGTCCAAATTTAAGCCTCTGGTGTCTGAAGGCATTTTCTCAATTTTCACATCTCTTCTTAAATTCACCTTTTTTTAAAGGTACTTCCATAGAACATAATATCCATGTGTTCCACATCAAAATGTACAGGACAAGCTCAGCTTGCTGAATGAATGAAGCAGTGTAAAGAGATAAGACACAAGTTCTTCAAATCTCTTGTCAAAACTCTCCTTTTCTCATGTGGACAAATTGTTTGGGTGCTTGAAATGCAAAGGCAAGGGTTCAACAAACCAGAGGAATCCTTTAATACGTCATGAATAAATGTATAATAGATGTCTAAAATGACATTTTCAATATTGTTTTTTTTTTTTTTTTTTTTTAGTAGAAGCCTTGAATGTCCTCTACTTTCAACAAATGTTAGAGGAGCTGAGATAAAATTGGTGTGTGAGTGAATGAAAAATGAGGATAAAAAAATGTTTTAATCAAACAATTTTTCTAAATTTATACATAAAATCCCACAAAAAAGACAGAAACCCACCAATCCACACACAAGGAGGCAGATGACAAACATGTCAAGCTCTCTGTTTTCGGCCTCCTATAGGTCGCTGTGAGTCATGGACAATCTTAAAAGAGTGCAGAAGCTGAAGAGAAGAGTCTACAGATTCATTTCTTTTCCATTTTATCATAAAAATACGAACAGAAATATCAGACCTCAGAGGTCAACAGGACTGCGGTGGTGCTTTCTTCTTACCTGTGGTGCACTATGTATGTGATGATGGAGGCGAAGAGGCAGAGCAACATGACCGCCGTGCAGGCATACACGACCGGGTGCAAAAACTCCCCAGGGTACGGGGGGAAAGACAGCACCTTCTTCAGATCCTAAGGCACAAACATGAGAGAGAAACAAGGGATCAGAATCATCAGATTAATCACCAGCAACCAGGTCTGCACAGTCACAGCATCTCCAAAAATCTAGCTCCAGATCAAGATGATCAGCTCTCCATATGCACAGACACAGAACATTGAGACATGCAAGCAAAATACAAATGAATGCCAGGGAAATGTCTCCGAGTTAGAAAGCTGTTTAAATCAGCATAAAAGAGGAACAAACCTGTCGACTCTTTTCCCTACATTTACATTTCAGGCATTTAGCTCACACTCTTAGCGTGAGCGACCCAGTTCAACAATAGCATAAGCTTCCACCAGTCTGCCAAGATAAAAAGCAACAGGAAAATGGATTGAGGCAGGCAAGAAGAAACGCAAAGAAAAACAAAGTTAAGTCACTTTTTGTGTCTCCAAGAGACACATTGTGATGCTGAAAAGGGCTTCATTTATTCTTCCAAACTTTTACTGCACACATGATGACGACTATGGCTCCAACTTTTCCACTTCTTTAATTTAACATTGTACCTGTCAGCTTTAGATCCATTGTGTTAAGAAACAAAACCAGTCATTGTAAAATACGCACACATGGAACAGACTGTGTGGATCCAATAGTGATGTCATCGTGTTGATGGTGCTAAATAAAGCGCACCTCATTTCCATAACCCCACTAGCTCAGTGTGTGTCTGTGAGAGTGATGGACACACACACTGTTTGACTCCATCATCGTCTCAGTGAGTGGGTTATTCTCTCTGTGTGTTTATCCAGAGGTCAGTGAGCCTGTGTGGGGTCTCGACCTTTAACCCTACATCTATAGGCACAGCTGTAACATAATGGGTAGCAATGGAACAAAAGGGTTGACACAGCAGACATGTACAGATGTACAGATGCAACACGTAACAAAGCCTTTTCTCTGTTTAAAAAGGAAAAAATTAAAGTGGAAGAGTCGACCTGTTTGACATTAAAGAGACCACTTGGTCTTTCCTCATACTGTCAGTTGCTGGATTCAGTCTATTTCCATGTATTCTTACAGTTTGCCTTGCATCTCTTTACTAAATATCCATCTTTAAACTGCAAACATTCTAATTATGGCCAGCTACAAAGCACTTTAAGGGTACTAGCTTAATTATGAGCATTGATTCATGTTAAATCAGTCGGTACCAAAATAAACGCTGAGAAGAGAGAGAAAGATGACCTTATTCCTGTAAGAGTGACTAAACTCTGAGGAAACACCAGGTGAAACTAAACATACAAATAAAAGCTGTGTTTAATGACCTGAGTCCACCTTCAGCGGCTGCAACTAGCATTAGCACTGCAGGCAGCGCTGCACTCTTTCATGGAGAGCTGAACTCTCAGTGAACGTCTAAACTTTAAGTCAAGCATCGTCGGCTTCATCTGCATCACCAGCAAGTAATAAATGAGTTGTTGTTGGAGAAAACAGCTCTTTTCACTGGATGATGTCATTTGGACATATTTACCAGCATTAACCAACACTCAGCATCAGCACACAGCCAACTACTGATGAAACTATTTAGTACGCGAAAACAGTCTGCAGATTTTCATTATGTATCCCAGATCTTTAAAAAAAGGATTCTTCTTTTGAGTCACTAAAGAGAAAGTAAAGTACAAAAAAGGGCCAGTTGTGTAATGAATTCTAGGTACTATACTGATATGGTAAATGGTACTCAACCCTCATTCTAATGCCCTACAGAATGTTTCCATCCATCCATCCATCCATGCATCCATCTATCCATCCATGCATCCATTCATTATCCATGCATCCATCATCCATGCATGCAATGACAGACAAGAGTCAGGGTACATCTATTCTTAAAATCAAGTACCCACAGTTTCGAAGGTTAGGGAGAACTTTGAGAGATAAATCTGCCACCATTATCACGTCAAACTGTGCCATGTGCTGTCTGTGGATTTTTGGAGGAAACTGCAGCATCAACAGGAAATCAACCTAGACAGGAGAAAACATGCTCCTAACCCTAACCGGGTAATCTAGCCCTGTGTTCAAACCTCCATACTGACGTACTGCCTGCTGCATACTCAATATGTTTTCTCTGCATCACAGAACTCTATAAATCACAACATGTTGAATGAAAACTGTTTATCACAAATCTAAAACATGACCTTTTCCACTCAATGAAATATTTCCCAGTATTATTATCAGGAAGTTTAAAGAATGGTGCGAATGGTAAGAGTCGGTTATGTTTTCACATTTGACTTGAAGAATAAAGAATGAAGGTAAAAATAAGTATTTAGATGAACAGGAGACTGTTAGTAGCTATTGTGTATTTGTCTCTGACTATGTTATATATATTATCTTACAAAGTTTACAGTTTAAAGTTGATTTATCAACTTAAAATGATCATAAGTGAATTTAGTGAAGAAATAACATGAAACTTCTAAAACAAACTACAGGGTGCTGACGACTGTCTGCCTCAGTCGCCATTGGACAGTCTGAAGAGCTGCAATGCACTCTGGGATGCTTCATCGTGTGCAGTAAGCACACGTCACAAACACAGAGGTTCTTGCTGATATTTCTCACAAACACAAAATCCACCAACTCTGCAGCTGAAACGCTCTACATACATCATGTTTAGTATGAGTGGTGCCTTAGTATGCAATTCTGAACACAGCATTGATCTGATCATTTATTATAGTTACACATCAAGCAGCAACATTGGTCCTAGCTGATTTGGAGCCCATCTGATGAATGGTCCGACGTTTGCTCTCCTTTTAGTTCTGTTCTATCTCCACCGGTTCCACTAACTAGCTGCTAACAGTTTTGCCTGTTGTTTAGTGCTAACAGTAAAGTACAGTGGGTTTATTGGGACAGACTAGAAACAATCCTGGTGAGATGAGACTTAACCAAAGCAGTAAAACCAAAACATTTAGCTAAATATAGCCACATAGCTGAGGGCTACTGCAAAATTGGGATATAATTTTCAGTGGGTTTGCCACTGTGTGTGACACTTTTGACATAACTGCAGCTATTAAGAGAAAAATATTGATTAGACCAGTTTTAATCCTAATCATAGTAGCTCTGAAAATCTTTCTTACCACCTTTGACGAGTCAGCTGGATCATCAGTCTTTAAACACACAGGCATTTATGACTTTTCAGCTTGTAGCTTGGCCAGAAAACCAGAAATGTCAAGAAGGAGAGATGAGGAAGAGTTGAGGAGAAGACGTGATCAGACCTGAGCAGTAACATGCACAGAAAGATGGAGGAAGAAAATGAAAGGACAGAAACAGCTGAGAGAGAAACACAACGAACTTATTTAAAAATTCCAAAAACAACTTCACATAATTTAGTTACAGATTTAGAGGGAATTATGAAGTTTGCATTGGTCCTCGGAGTGATGTCATGAAACGCTCAATAAAGCTGCTGTTAATTAAAGTTCAATGAATTGATGAACATTGCTAAAAAAATAAATCATTGGCCCTGAAGCATCAGCAAGAAATTCTGCAGTAATGAAGCTTTTTAAGATTCAGAGTTTCTCATCTCAGGCTTGGTGAAGCCAGAGCTCAGGGATAAACTCAGAATTAGTTAAGCCCGCTTCTTCAAATACCCCCCTGGAATAGTTTGTTTACTTTTAGAATATATATGCTCTTTATTTTTAGTTGTTGAAGTCATAAAATGAATGGTTTCTTGAAATGAAGTGATTGTAAATTATTGAAAAACCCTGCAGTTTCTAGTGGCTCCTCTGTTTCTATCTGACCCTGCATTGTGAGACAGAGGAGTCCATGATCACAACAGTCAAATATGAAGTAATAAATATGAATTCTGGCATTTTTTTTAGTAAATTCAATTCAGGAGATTCACATACCTGAAACACAAAAGAACCCTGCTACGAGCAGAATGAGCGAGCATCCAGCTGAACAAAAGCAGACTAACATCACTGTCCAAGCTGAAAGCAGCAGAAGCAGGAAAGGTCTTCATATCTGACCTATAGGAGAGGACGATCACAGACAGGGCCTGCTGAGGCCTGAATCCACTGCTGCAGGAGATATTCACATTTTCAGTCCACGCTATTTTCAGTTAGCTGAAGTATTTCATTTTCAAGGGCAGGATGTCAGGAGAAGCTATTAAAAGATACACCTACACAAAATATGGCTGCTTGTGATTTGACGCTGATGGAACATTTTACTGCAAAACCTGTAGCAGACAAACGTGGGATACAATCAGTCGACATAAAATTAATCAATAACTGTTTAAGATCTAACTTATTTAACGTTTCAAGTAAAACCACCAGATGTTCCCTGAAGACAGCTTCTCCAATATGCAAATTTTCTCTGTTATGTATGATTGTAAATGAAGTATTTTTGCACTTTGGACTGGTGATTGGACAACACAAAGAGAAGATTACAGCTTGGGCATTTGGAGAAAAATTTTCTGACACACAATTTTCTGACACACACTTTGTACTCCAAATAATTGGTCAATTTATCAAACACTAAAACCAAAAGAAAATTATTATTATTATTCGCAGCCCCTCAACCCTGAAGAAGCATCCAACGAGACGAGATGAGACGAGACGAGACGAGACGAGACGACGAGACAAAGCTGTAGCCTAAAGGTCTGAGAAGAAGCAGGCTGGTTAGCTGGGAGAAAAAAAAAACGTTTGACACTAGAGAAACTATTTTATGGGGCAGCAGCACATAAAGTAACAGAAGAGAAGGGCAAAGCTGGAATAGAGCGTGCATGCTCAGCAGAAAATACTGGACAAATAAAGGTTAAAAAACAGCAGGCAGAGCTGAAGGAGAGGAAAACAGAAGAAGGATGAAGGGAGGCAGATGGATAGACCCAACGAAAAATGACGAGGTGACCCTGATTCACCCCTCAAAACAATCGTAGGAGGACACTGCTTTGGAACTTTGGCCGGTCCTGATGCTCTGCCCAGACTATCTGTCAGTGTGAGGTCTTTACAAATCCAGTCTGATCTTCCTTATGGACAACCCTACAATTAAAACTCATTAAAGTGCATTCATTTCACTAAAGTCAATGAGCGAGACATCCTACGCAAGCCGAAGGTGCTGCCAAGCAATAATATTCCTTAGCCTTTTAGGCTAATGTTAGCTAGCACACTACTGTTACAGACATTAAACCGTGTGATAAACCATTTGTGCAAACAGTTTTTGCGTAATCCTGCTCACAGTCAAACAAACAAATCAAACCAACCAACCAATGGACACACACACACAAGACAAATGATGATGTCATTTAGCTTTTAGTATACCCTGCCATCCTCCAGTTCAGCCTGACGCTGTTCACAAGAACTTTAGTTTGGATGGCTCTCTCATCGTTTCTGCTAGGAACGGGACAAATATTGAGAGTCAATGAATAAAAGTACCTTGGAATATGGATTGATGAGAAGTTAACTTTTAAACATCATATATTCAGCATATTAAGGAAAAAATAGGCTTTTTCTATAGGAATAAAACAGAAAGACACTTATTGAGGCAACTTTCTTATCAGTTTTGGATTATGGTGACATTCTATACATGCATGCTGTGACTCCGTTTATCATTCTGCACTAAGATTTATTACTGGTGATAATTTTAATACTCATCATTGTGAGCTGTGTGCAAAGGTTGTGTGGCCATCTCTGTATGGAAGGTGTGAAAGACATTGGGTTTTATTCATTTATAAGGCTCTGACTGGTTTTTTACCTCCTTACATCACCTCAATGCTTTCTTTTAATTGGTTCCTATTGCACACGCTTTTAATGACTGGATTACTTTGCAGGTGCTGGCTGTTTTTACTGAACTTGGAAAATCTAGTTTTTCTTATTGTGCACCTGCAACCTGGAATAACATGCAGAACAACCGAAAGCTCACATCATTTTTATCCTTAGGGCAATTTAAATCTTTAGCATCATTGTATTCTACTTCAAGCTGCTCCTGTTTTAGTTAATTCATCTGTTTTAAATTTTAATTGCTCTATTTATTTCTATGGTTCACAATTTTTAATAATTCTGGTTGTTTTCTTTCTTTCTCCTTTTACAATCATCATTTTTTACCAAAAGCTGTCCATTTGTGTTTGTTGCTGTTTTGGTTTTAAGCTCAGCTATGTTGTAAATGAGGTCTCTACCTCAATGTATTTCCGAGTGAACATAAAGGTTGAGTTGAATTGAATTTTTGCAGGATCATCCAAACAATCAATAGGACAACCTCATCTCATTCAGAATGCAGCAGCCTGCTTACACATGGCTACAAGACAGAATCACCTTCAAAACACTGTTAATGGTCCATAAGACAGTCAAAGGTGCATCTCTAACCTGCTCACTCATCATAACCCCATCAGGCCCCTCAGGTCATCAGGTGGAGGTCTTCTACCTGTACCTAGAGCTAACTGTCAGGCTGGTGATGGAGCCCTCCGTTACCCTGGTCCTGTTCTGTGGAACAAACTGATCTGGGATCCATCACAACTGTGACCACCTTCCAAACCAAACTCAAACCCTACCTGTTCTCCTATATGGTTGATCACTGTCTCACTGTGTGTGTGAGTCTTTGTTATTTCCTCTTATTTATGTTGACAAGATTCCTGAATGTATCTGCTCTCTTTTGAAATGGAGAGCACAGTTTACATGTAATGAAATGTTCCATAGAAACACATTAAAACTTCCTGATGGCGTTAAGTATGGTGACCGTAGCGTCTCACTGGTTGCCATGGTGAATCACAGTATCTGAGCTCCATTCATGATGGCTTTTTATAATCTGTGTACAAGCTGAACTCCTGGATAACAAACTCAGAATTGATTGAACCAAATCATATCAGCTGTCCTGGAACCGAAGATACAGAGTTTCTCATCTCAGGCTTGGTGAAGCAAGAGCTCAGGGATAAACTCAGAATTAGTTAAGCCTGCTTCTCCAAATACCCCCCTGGAATAGTTTGTTTACTTTTAGAATATATATGCTCTTTATTTTTAGTTGTTGAAGTCATAAAATGACTGTTTTTTTAAATGTTGTAATTGTAAATTATTGAAAAAGCTGTAATTATTCATTATTATCATTGTGTCATGTAGAGGAATGCAAATGTGCAACAGGGTTTTCTCTCTGGTTTTGTTATTTGCATATACAGTGTTTGGCTTTTATGCTGTAAAACATGTTGAGAATGTTCATATACAGTATGATGAAGACACTTAAATACATATTTTCATAAAGATTAATATCTCTACATGCTTACCTTTCCCAGTACTTGCTGCAGTTTAGAAATAGTGGGCTAAGCAAGGGAGGTTTATATAGTGCATTGCACTCTTCTTGCATGCAGCAGTAATGGGGGGGCTGTGCCCCAGTAGAGCTTTATGTCTAGCAACGCCCCTGCTGATGGGTCAATGGAATAGCTGGCAGCATGCATTACTCTTCCTACTCCTCATACTTGCAGAAGCCAATAGCAGAATGTCAGCTAGAGACAGGAGCAGATTCAGTTGTGATTCCTCCACTCTAGTTACTGTCATTACTGTTATCATATTACATCACAGCACCACGGCCACTCTACTGTGTCTGTGAGGCAGTGCAATTCATTACAGCCATATTTCCATAGAGAGCAGCTTAGGTTAGCCTGTTCTGGATTAGCAGTGACATGCTATGTCTAAACATGGCTCCATTGTCCCCTAACCTCAGCAGCTAAACAGACTCTGATCCATGTTCATTTTGGACTTACAACTTTAATCCAGGATCCTCCCTCCCCATGCCAAAATCAGATTACTGAAGTCAATTAAACTTGTTCCATAATCTCAGCACACAGGCACAGTAGGTGCAAGGTTATCAATCCTGCAGAATAAAATGGGACAAATACACTGTTAATCTGAGAGGAATTAGAGGCTCAGTGTCTTGTTGTAGCCTGGAGACTGGTTACAATGATGAGCTGCACTACCTGTAGAACATACTCCCAGGGTCTGGCAAATTGAATGCATTTTACTTCTAACTGCTGCTGTTGAAACTGTAAATCAATATGTGTCATATGTCGTCCAAGATGTGCTCCTTTCACTGTTGCAATGACATTTGTGCACGCAGGAACGCACAAACATAGTGGGAGAGAGGGGAGAGAAGGGGAGTGAGAGAAAAACAAAATTAAAATCCTCTAGTGAACAGCCTGCGGTCTCCCAGCTCCCATCCAGCCCTGTATTTTATCATCCTTGAGTGGCTGTGCGAACACTGGAACGGAACCGGAGAGAGTGTGCAAATCAAACCCTCTCCGGTTTGCCCAGAGAGCGCCGGATATCAGAGGAAGACAGGACAGCGGCGGGACAGAGTAACCTCCCGACCTGAGAACAGCCAGAAAGGCGGTCATGCACCATTAATGTCTCAGTGTTACCTTGTGGCTGTCACTCAGCTCGTAGCTTTGAGATACGGTCACGCTCGTAATCAGCACCTCACCCAGCGAATGTTTAACAGCCGAAGCAAACAAGGCCCAGTGTGAAATGAGTAATCAAATCACACAGAATGGAATACACATCCATCCAATCAACAAACATTATGGGCTGATGAGGCACGTCGCTTGGCATGACAGATTACGGCCCTCTAGACGAGCGTTTGAGGCTCAGACGTATCCGTTTGCTGGATATATATCTCCTCAGACATCAAGGGGGGATTGTTTCAAGAGCATTCATTTCTCTATAAAGCTTAAAATGAGACATGTTGCATTTAATGTGAAGCAATTCAAATTCCTTCACAGAAGTTATTGTGATCGCTGTTCTTAGGAGATATTTAAAGCGTGACTATCAAATAAATGAACCTCGTGCACTGCTCAGCCTCGCAAACAGAGCAGAAGCTCATAATTCACTGCAGGCAAACCCCTCTCTGCAACAAAGAGACAAGAAAACCCAAGTCTGCTCCGGGCAGAATGAATCAATACGGACCGATGTGAACGCAGGGAGAAGATGGCTCTTTAATACAGGGCAGAGACACTGGAATGACTCTGACCTGCTTCTTTCTTTAGCTTTTGTTTATCCAGGAAACGGTGTGATGCGTCATTTCACACACAGTGGCCACTGGGAGCTTCCCAGTCCACCACAGGCTGACTGACATTGACTGGGAACCTCGGGTTTTCTCCCTGACACAGTGACATGTTTCATGAAGGACTGGGCTTCAATAGAGTTTTATCAGACCTGGATCTAACATTGAGCTTCAGAATGCTGCTCAGGAGAGCCTCTGCCAAGGCCAAACAACCCTACAGGTCTTACACTAGAACTGCCTGAAGGGCAGAGTCTCCTCCAAGTTGTCCCCCCAGTAGTTTATTCTAAATAAATTGAATAGTTACACTTAAATATTCAATGCAAGCCGACTCCACCTTTAAAATAATTTCAACATCCTGCTCAGTGGTCTGAACCGTTGCATAGACTAAGTGGAATTTAAGAAATTAAATGAATGGTTTTATTCATCTGGTACATTTGTTTACTATTGGACTGTTTATCTTTTTATCTCATTGAGATATAAATAAAAATAAACGTCCCCAGACTGTTTACCACCTCAAGGGAATTGTCTTAACCCTACCCAGAGCTAGGTAGCTTGTTTAGCGAGCTTCTGAACTAATGTTATTCTGATCATACCCATTGATATCACTGATATCCCCTCAATAACACACTCTAAATGGAAATCCATTCTGGTCTGCATCCAGGATGCTCAGATAATGTGATCATGAGCTGGAGTCATTAAAATAAAAATTGAAAAGTGAACATTGACAATGCTAACAAGACAAGAAGGTATAATGGCTACCATCATCACCACCTTAATTCAGCATCTTAGCATAATAATAGTGCTAAATCAGCATCAAATACAGCTGCCGGGGTTAATGGGGCTGCGATTGGTTGAGCAGGCATTTAGTAAAAAAAAAAAAAAAACATTAATGGGAACCCAACTCTGTTTTCTTTTTTCTCCCCAAACATTATATTCAACCCACAACCCTGATCGTCCATATTAGTGAGAAAAGCTTCTGAAAACATGAATCATTAAAAATAAAGATTATTTAAACTGTATAGCAAATAGGCAGGAATAAGTCTTTTATTTTTTTAATAATGATTATATGAGAAACTCATGGCAACATCATGTGTCTCATCATCTTTGTGTGTCTGTGTGTGCATGAGAGAGAGAGAGAGAGAGAGAGAGAGAGAGAGAGAGAGAGATGGTTAGTCAGAGATGGGTGACTCATCCCTTTCAATTGTTACAGAACGCTCAATGAATGGTGTACACACAAACACAAACACAAACACACACACACACACAAACACACACACACACACACACACACACACACACACACACACAAACACAAACACACACACACACACACACACACACACACACAAACACAAACACACACACACACACACACACACACACAAACACAAACACACACACACACACACACACACACACAAACACAAACACACACACACACACACACACACACACACATGTTGCATTTTCATTTGCTCTGTCTTTGTCTCCAGCCTGGTGCTGGCTGACTACTGTTGGGCTTCTGGCCATAAACAAAAAACAAAACAAAACCAAAAACAAACACAAAGGTTTATACAAATGAATGTCCTGGTCGTCGTTTGAAGCTCTGTCAAGTGTAACCAGTGCTGGACTCTGGCGGCCATGTTTGTTAATTGTGTCAGCATTCATCCCTTTGAGAAAGAGATGCTGAGAGAGAATGATGGCTGAGGGATGCTCTTCAGTCCGTTATGCAAAGAATAAATCCATGAAGAATGTGTCTGCAGAGACAACGATGAAGAGCAGCGATGAGGGAGACGAGGAGGTGAAGAGTGATTATGTAGACACAAACTGTGGAGAGGAGAAATCGTTACACCTTCAGCCCAGGAAGCTAAGCATGTCTGACTCAGACCTCTTCCCCATCCCTCCATCCCCCAACCGCAATGCAATTTTCCTCCATTTTTGATTACAGATTACGTGCTGTGATCTCAGCCTAGTTCCATTATACCCTCTGACAATTGTGCTATCTGTGCCATTTAGACCTAAGTGGACACTCCATCTCCTTCTCCAGCAATGTACATGTGTGCATCTTATCAGGGTGGTTTGTTCTGCAGAAACAAGGTGTCAGGACAGGGAACGAGGGGGGATTCATTTTCACCTATCTTTGCTCAAGGATGCTTCAACTTGTAGACTTGCAGGGGCTGGGGATGGAACCACTGACCTTTTGTTCCATGAACGACTGCTCTACCTCCTGAGCCACAGCCGCAAGTTCCAATCCAATGTGGCAACACTTCTCTAAACTCAGTGCAGATGACAGATTTTGCAAAGTCTATGGTTCAAAAAGCAAAGCTGGTGAGGAAAACTCATCTAACCTGAGGAAACACCTGGTCAAAAACTAAATACACCTTAAAGCTGTGCATCATGTTTCATACCCTAAAAGCCACGCCCCCTTGCAGCAGCTGACGTTAGTGAGCGCTGTGAACGCCTCGTTCCTGTTCAGATGAAGCCTCCATGAACAATCAAACTCTAAGTGAGGCATCGACATCATCATCTACGTCCTCATGCTATTAACTGTTTTCTCTACCTTGGGTGATGTTAGCTGAACATTTTTACCACCGTATGAGCCTCAATACACAGATAGCCACTATCTAGTACACTAAAACAGTATGTGAGATTTTTACATGTATGTAATCTGAGAATGAAACCAATAGCATGTAAACTGCACACTATTAACTAACAACAATATTACAGTGTGTCTTCTTTGGATAAGGCAGACATGATTCTGCATATTACTGTAGCTGCCACTGTGGGTTCTCTCAGTGAGACACGATGTCGATGCTTGGGACAGGATTTTAGTTTTTTTTTTTTTTTTTACTTAACACAAATAAAAAAACAAACACAGCTTTTCAGCTTCAAAAATAAATACTTCAAACAATGAGACGCGTCTCCAGTCTCGTTAGGCTGAGACTCTTTTCAGGTGGACTACAGCAGACAGCCTGCCTGTGCAGGCAGACTCACAACGGCAGCTTCCCTTATATGAGGGAGAGAGAGAGAGCAATCAGCTCTTAACACCTGGAATAATTAGCTCTCTCTCTCCCTCCACTAGACACACCAGGCTGCCACAATTACTGCCTACTATTTATTATTAATAATCATTTTGTGAGTTATTTCTATTTTTTATTTAGTCCAATACTGTGCAGATATTCTATATATTCTATATTCTATTCCGGAAGCACTCTTAATAGACTTTGCCGACAGATAGACTTCTTAACCCGACACGTTATCGCTCCGCCTTCAAATGACGCAAGTCTCATTTACTCGCGTCTTCATCTCACCCCTAGGAGAGGGAGCCACACTGTATCAATAGCTGATCTCTAATTATAAACCTCTCAACCAACAGCAGCAGCAGCTGCTCCACACATACAGTAGATTAAAAAGATGCAGCTGCAGGGCACGGCTGTACTGAGAAGAAGAATGCACTCTTAGAAAGCGACGGACCATAGGGCTGAATGTCAGAGGCTACTGTGATCATGAGTGGTTCTGGCAGGACCACGATGTACAATAAAGCACTTGTGAGACTTTCATTTATTTCAAGTCTATTATGAAAATAACTGTCGCCTTTGACTCTCAGCCTTTTCTGTTTATTGTGTTCATGTAGCCTAGTTTTGCTAATCAGGGCCTGGCAGCAGTGAAATGGAGGGACAGAGGCGGCCATTCTGGGATCTGCCATATTGGCTGACACAAGAAGTGGACATGCAGACCGCCAAACACCCAGCCAGCCACAGGGCTGGATCACTTTCTGCACTCCCCTCAAAGAGAAAACAATAAGCTCTTAATGTGTTAGTCTAGACTGCACAGCGTTGTGCAAACGAGCCGCTGTCCTCTTCAATTAAATGCAGCTCAAAAATACAGCAAGTCAACTCAAAACCAGAGACAAAGACAGACTGAGCGAGGGGAGGAGGGAGACACCAAGCTGGCTCTGGGGTGCAGAGAGGGTCAATGAAACGGGGCTGGGGGGAGACGTCTGAACACGGACAGTGTCAGATGTCATATAAATGTGAACACTTCTTTCTTTACATGCTTGAGTGCTGTTTGGTCCAGACTGTGTGCACCAACAGTCTTCAAGCACATGGATCATGTATGTTACAAGTGGGACCCGTTTCATCTGAATCATTTCTGAGAAAGTATAGCCAGTGCAGCAGATATATGCAAAAATGTTATTCATCAATCATCCAAGCGTTCATATATAATTAACTGAGAAAATAAAAAATCAAATCAAAATGCGACATCATCATTTATCCTGAAGACGAAGTGTTTTAGGTGTCAAGTGAGCCGTTTGCCTCAGTTAGAAAAAAAAAGAGCTTTGGTTGTCAGTTAAACAGTGAGTGGATACAAACAAAACTGTGAGTTCTCCAAATACCCCATTAAACTGTCTTCACACACATACGTAGACACATTAAGTGCAGCAATCCCTTCTTCTGCAAGCAGCACTAATATAATCATTCACACACTTACAGTAGCTGAGGAGCATACATAATTTGAATAACAATAGATTAAAGCAACGCGGTTTGCATCCAGGCTAAAAGAGGGAAACAGACGGCATTAAAAATAGAGCATCCAGAACAGAGCAGCAGGGAAAAAAGGCCAGCAGGAAGTATTGGCTGACTCTAATGCCAGGGCAAAAACTGTCGATGTCTGAGATAAATGAACTCATCAACCTGCATCACATGTAAGGTTATTGGCACCAGTGATCAGCTCTGGGTGTTCTGGATGAGCCAGACCCAAAGCAAGTGTGCAGTCAGCAAAGCTAAGAGGTCCGATCAGAACGGCAGAAGAAAGTCTGCAGTGGAGCTGTGGTGTCAGCACACACTCCCTGCAACACGCAGCAAGCCCCATGAGCTGAAATACTCATGACATCAAATTTAAGTTCATGCTTACAAATGGAACAAGAGTGCATTTATTAAATATTGACGTAAGGAGACCTCATTTCATGTCCAGCAGGTTCACCCAGCAGAGCACCAAGCTAAGCCTTGGTGGAGCTCGTTAAGACAGTGGCTGGTGAGGAGGATGCCGACCTGGGGATGGAGGCGGATTACTGGTCGTCTGTCAGCTGAAAGGTAGCTGAGGCTAAGTAGGCTGCAGACAATTAGCATTTATTCTGAGAATTAGTTCAAGCTGCATCATTATAGCAAAGCTTAACACAAGCACATACTGTATATAGCGTCACTGATTACTCATACTCTGCACAACATGTGGTTCCTTTCATTTGCATTTGTACTTTACTTCCACAGAAAACCATATTTCACATTATCGAGTGCAGAGAAGAGGCCTCTCTAATGGTTTGACCTGAATCTTTTTCAGACCAGCATGTGGGATTCATGGAATATAAGAATTATGTTTTCATTTTTGTACAATCATCTGAAATAAAAATTGCTGTGTTTTCGTTACCTTAGAATGAGGCTTTATCTACAGAAGGAGCTGGTCCTCTTCCTCTGAGTCTGACGTGTTGGATTCTCCTGTCTCTGAGTGAATAACCCAACTCTAGCTTTTTGACACTTTTAGTGGTTTTTAAGGGAACGTACACAGTGGACCTTTGATGAAGAAGGTGGCAACCAACATCCTGTAGTCTGAGGAAGAGGCTAAATGGCCTTTCACACAACAGGAGATTTAAAATCCTAACTGAAGCTTAAGTACTAGTTTACTCTTTTAGAAATAACCAATTCCCTTTTTTGTCAAGAGTTCAGAAGATGAATGTCAATCTAACATTATAACAATCTGAGGAAATTAACTCCCTGTGTTAAACCTGTGGCCGCTATATCGAGGAGGTGCTGTCTTATAGCTGATGAGAGGATCACAAGGGGTGGATGCCAACAACGTTCCGTGCAGCGTCCATCTACCCTGAGGAAAACAACCTGAAGAAAAGTACCAGATGCAAAGTCGAGTCGAACTCATCTGATATTTGACTGACTGATTATTAACCACATTAACGAGGTGACAATAAGTTTCTATTTCAAGATGACCTCATTACTGTAAAGCACTGAGACTTCATCTTATTCAAAACTCTACATCCCGGCTATTAACCAGAACCAAGAGGAGAGGAAACATTAGCCTAGCTTTAGCTTCATGGAACAGCCATCCATTTTCTATCCACCAATCCTGTGCAGGGTCACAGGGGGGTTGGAACCCGTCTGAGCCGACATGATGTGAGAGGCGAGGTTCACCCTGGACAGTTCATCACAGGTCTGGTACATAGACATTCATCCTCACCTACAGGGATATTGCATGTCTTTGGACTGCAGGGGGAAGCCAGAGGAACCCCCCACACACATAGAACACATGGGAAGAACATGCATACTCCAGACAGAAAGGCCCCAGGTCCGGATTCAATCTAAGAACCTGACTGTGAGGTGACGGTGCTGACCGCTGCACCACCATGCTGCCATCTTTATCTGCCATCTTGAATTGATTTCAAGATCCTCCTCCTCATCTATAAAGGTCTTAATGGGCCAGCATCAAACTACATCAGTAGCTTGTTCACTGTTTGTCTTCAACAACGCTGTGACCATCTGCTGCTGGTTTACTGGAGGATCCCAGTCACAGCTAAAAGACTACCTGAAAGGCAGTTCACAGTCCAACGCTTTGGGGGAGACTACCTACAGATATCAGGGAGGACAGATCACTGAACACGTGTTAAAGACAAATACTTCTCTTCAGAAACTCTTTTAACCAGCCGTTACCTCCCAGAGACAGCCTTAAAACTCTTTTCTGCCTTGCCTTGTCCACTGCTGCACTGCTTTTAAACTGTTGTTTTACTTGAGCCATCTCTTATTTATGTATGCTATTCTTAATTTCATTTTAATAATTATTCTATGTTCTATTTTCATCCTCAGATGGCTCATTTTTCTATTATCAAGCATTTGATATAGCATTAATTCTTACAGTCTATTCCTGTTTTATGCACATCTGCATAATTTTAAGCATTATTATAAAGTTTACATTAGTTTATGTATACTTTCCATGTCTTTTTTATTTTATTTTACGTAATGTCTTTGTTGTAAAGCAATTTGAGCTGCATTTCTTCAATGAAAGATGCAGTAGTAGTAGTAGTAGTAATAATAATAATAATAATAATAATAATAACAATAATAATAATAATAATAATAATAATAGCTTTAGAATAGAATAAAACCAAAACCATGCCTGAAATCTGCTGCAAATCAATTAAAAGAACAGTATTTTTCCCCCTCCCAAAGACAGAAGGGCAGTAGATGTGTGATGTCAGACCATCTACAGACAGGATGAAAATGGTAAACTGTGGGACGGCCCATGTCTGTGGCAAACAATTCATCACAAGTTTTTTTGTTTTTTTCTTTCACTACTGCCTTTCGGCCTTCAATAAAAGATTGTGTAATAAACTGCTATCAAAATAGAGAAAGTGGTTCTGATTTTTCACAGTAATGTACAATAAAAAATATAAGATAGGGGTATATGTCACATTTATGGAGTTAGACTGAAAAGACACTCCTTTTTCTTCAGTCTATATAACAATGACAGAGGGTCATCCTCCTCAGCTATCCAGGGATGACTTTTCCCCAACAGTACCCCCCCCCCCCCAAATTACAATCAAATCTGTGCCCTTGACATGGGAATACATTAACCCGTCTGAGGCTGCAGCCGCCCTGATAGCAAACACTGAAAACAGGCTGGTTGTCTCATTATATCTGCACTGAGAAAAGATGTAGAAAAAAATAATGAGGACACATGACTTTGAAAATGCTATATGGTGAAAAACTACAGATAAAATGAGGCATAAACCATAAAACACTGTTTCAGATCAACATACTGCCAGGAGGACTAGTAAATCCAGATCATGTCCACCTTACGCTGTGTGTGCATTCGTCTTAATTGCTAAACAAGAAAGCGCCGCATGTGGACTGAATTTACAGAAACGTCTCCCATTAAAAGATGAAATCATTATTGATTGGCATCTTCATTTAGCTTCCATCCATTCATCCGTCATTTCCTCCAAGTTACTACCTCCTCTTGTGACAACGATAGTGATTCAGCAGGTAATAAACCTCGCAGCAAAAAACAGAGTAAAGCTGATAAATAGTTTGTAAAGAGTGGCGTGATTATCTCCGTGTTCTCACAGGATAAGCAGTTTAGAGAATGGATGGATGTGTTTTGTTCCTCTGTAGGGGAGATGAGACCTTGTGGTCAGCTCCAGCAGTCAGCAGTAATGTCACAGTGGTATCGAGCCCGGAGACGGCTCAGCCAATGAGAACTAATGTTCCAAGATGGGATTCTGTCTTGGTTAGTTTGGTTGGAGATGGAGGTGCGGCAGAGGAGACAAGTGACCTGCAGCCTGTTCAGTGATTTTAAAGCAGCAGATGCTCCAGACTCAGAATGAGGAGAGGTCAGTGAACAAAACGTTCATTTTACAGTTGATTTCAGTCACAGTTTAAACTCGAAGCTGATTCAGAAGGAGGCATTACAATCATTCAAACTAAGGGAGAACCAACAGACTTCATTCAGTGTAAAAGTACATGAGTACATTACTTAACAGCTGTGCTTCACTACAGTTTTAAAGTACTTGGTTGACTCGAGTATTTCCATGTTATGCTTCTTTATACTATACTACTAATGTTGTGCTTTTAACTGCACCATATTTGTTTTACAGCTGTAATTAAAAAAAAAAGAATAAAGCAGTGACTCCACATAACTTTGGCCTCTGACTCTTCGGGAACAGCTGTGTTGGGTCGATGCTGTTACTGGGATGGTACTTGGAATTTGGTACTGATGACCAGAAATACCATTTTGGGTACTTTGCACTCTCTGTCTTTACAAAAAATATAACTTCCACTGTAAAAAAATTAAGTTACCAAATATGTTGTGCTTCAAAAGAGGAAGCTGTTCGATGCCCTGAGAGAAGCTGCTTTTACTCTGTACTGAAATGGATTCAAAGAAACTGATGGAACAAACAGCATGTACTGTCTGTTGTGTAAAATAACTTTTGGTAGGATGTTCAGCTAACAGTTATCTCCAACATCAACTTATTCAACGAGTTAATTAATGACATGACGATGCTGCTGAAGTTGTCGACGCCTCGCCTTAAAGAGCAGCGCTGGCTGCAGACGTGCTAACATGAGCTGCAGCTGCTGCAGGGGACACAGTATTCAGTGTTCCACCAGTGGTTTGTTCAGGTTAGGTGTGTTTTCCTGACCAATAGATATTACAGCAAGTGTTGTCTGAGATAACTTTGTGTAACCACACTTACAGGTACATTTATGTGTTCCTCTTAGATCTAAAAGCCAGGAGGCAGGATTTTGACCTCACTGTTGTCTACATTGTGTTGTAGGTTCTTAGTCTCAATAGGAGACACAGCAGCAGCTACAGCATGAAATTAACTGAATTCATCTTCATTCTGAGACACATTCTGCACAGCTGGAACTGATGTGATCCTGGTGTCTCAGAACAATGAATTACTGTGGTCTATAATATATGATGTATCATCTCCAGTAGGTCTGTCTGCTACCAGACATGCATACTATATGATCCACCCTGGAAATGGTGAGGCACCAGTACTACTGGTTTAGTGTTAGGGAGACATTAAGGGGGAGTGTTGTGTGAGACTGCAGCTGGACCTTTCTCCACATGACAGATGTGACAGGAGAGAGACAGGAGAGAGACAGGAGAGAGAGAGGAGAGAGAGAGAAGAGAGGAGAGAGAGAGGAGAGAGAGAGGAGAGAGACAGGAGAGAGACAGGAGAGAGAAAGGAGAGAGACAGGAGAGAGAGAGGAGAGAGACAGGAGAGAGACAGGAGAGAGAGAGGAGAGAGAGAGGAGAGAGAGAGGAGAGAGACAGGAGAGAGAGAGGAGAGAGACAGGAGAGAGAAAGGAGAGAGAGAGGAGAGAGACAGGAGAGAGAGAGGAGAGAGACAGGAGAGAGAAAGGAGAGAGAAAGGAGAGAGACAGGAGAGAGACAGGAGAGAGAGAGGAGAGAGACAGGAGAGAGAGAGGAGAGAGACAGGAGAGAGACAGGAGAGAGAGAGGAGAGAGACAGGAGAGAGACAGGAGAGAGAGAGAAGAGAGGAGAGAGAGAGGAGAGAGAGAGGAGAGAGAGAGGAGAGAGACAGGAGAGAGAAAGGAGAGAGACAGGAGAGAGAGAGAGGAGAGAGACAGGAGAGAGAGAGGAGAGAGAGAGGAGAGAGAGAGGAGAGAGACAGGAGAGAGAGAGGAGAGAGACAGGAGAGAGAGAGGAGAGAGAGAGGAGAGAGAGAGGAGAGAGACAGGAGAGAGAAAGGAGAGAGAAAGGAGAGAGAGAGGAGAGAGACAGGAGAGAGAAAGGAGAGAGAAAGGAGAGAGACAGGAGAGGGACAGGAGAGAGAGAGGAGAGAGACAGGAGAGAGAGAGGAGAGAGACAGGAGAGAGACAGGAGAGAGACAGGAGAGAGACGGGAGAGAGACAGGAGAGAGAGAGAAGAGAGGAGAGAGAGAGGAGAGAGACAGGAGAGAGACAGGAGAGAGAAAGGAGAGAGACAGGAGAGAGACAGGAGAGAGAGAGGAGAGAGACAGGAGAGAGAAAGGAGAGAGAAAGGAGAGAGAGGAGAGAGAGAGGAGAGAGACAGGAGAGAGAAAGGAGAGAGACAGGAGAGAGAAAGGAGAGAGAAAGGAGAGAGAGAGGAGAGAGAGGAGAGAGAAAGGAGAGAGAAAGGAGAGAGAGGAGAGAGAGAGGAGAGAGACAGGAGAGAGAAAGGAGAGAGAAAGGAGAGAGAGAGGAGAGAGAGGAGAGAGAAAGGAGAGAGAAAGGAGAGAGAGGAGAGAGAGAGGAGAGAGACAGGAGAGAGACAGGAGAGAGACGACAACCCAAATATGCAAATGCATTTTAGAAGCAACCCACACATAAATAAATAAATAACCCAAACATAAATAAATGAATGAATGAATGAATGTCAATATTTGTATTTGACTAAAAACAAGCCCAAAGTCAGTATAATAAGCAGACCTGGCAACACTGCTCAAACTCTCTTATTATTTAGTCCATACTGGGCTAATATTCCATCAGCTTCTGAATTCTAGTCCAGTTATCCAGGTAGAGTAAAGCAGAATGCAGAAGAACAGTTTCTCAGCTGCTCCCAGGTCTTTAAACAGCTTCCTCCTTTAAGTCACTTCTTTTTCACAACAGAAATGACATTATTGTTACTACAGACGAGTAAAGAATGGGTATAAAGCACATTCTGGTGGGATCGTGTCGATCAAACGTAAATGTTACCCGACACTACTGGATGCTTTTTCACCGATGCTTTTGGATTATTCTGACTCTCCTCTCTCTCTCTTTATCTCTATTCTTAATGTCTCCTCTGCAGTGAAAACCATCATAAACAATAACTAGTAATGTCCACTTTTAAATCGTGTTAACATCCACAGTCCATGCTGTATGAGACTCCTCTTCAGCTGGAACTGTGAGGCATCACTAGAGGAGCCTCTTGTTTCCAGGAATCCGCTTGACTTCATACATTCATTACATCTTTCTATGGTATAAAGGGAAACGAATGGAAAGATCTTCTCTTATTGGTCTGTGGCCCCAGGGTCTTTGTTTTGATTGGATATTTACAAAAGCCACCCACTCCCTCCGTGTGACATTCTAAAAGTCTGCTCCTGCATATTAAGCAGTGTGGAGAGTTGCAGCAATCAAATGCAACTCCTTCATCTGCATCATCACCTCCATGAATAAATACACTGCAGCTTGCTACAGTAAGAGCAGCTCCTACAGAGGAGGTGTGTGTTTTGGAGATGTTAAAGGGGGGCAGGAGGGGTGGTGAGGCTTGTCACTCCGATGAAGACAGATGATGAGGCTGCACTGCTGTAAACGAGTGAGTCAGGCCTCCCCTCAGACAGACCTGCCGGATGTGGGGAAGGGAGGGAGGGGTGAGACGCAGGACAGAAGGAAGGAGACTGGTGAAGGTATGGGAACTGTCCTCGGTGCTGAAACCTGGAACGGATTCAAGCTCAACCCAGTGCAGGGAAAAAAGAAAAAAAACCTAAAGCAGAGGCATGAGGTCTCTTAATACCTGACCCTCATCTGCATCACACGTTTAGTCATCTCCCTGCTTTTGAGCAAAAAGAATGGCTCAACAGGCTGTTTTTCCAAACACATCCTGTCCCAAGTAGGTTATTTGGCATCCTCACCACAAGGGAGGGAGATTCTCCATGTAACTCTGTCTGAGCCAAGGCACAAACATTCTCATTAAAGTACTTTGTATATCCCAAAGCCTGGTCCCCAGGGACAACGCACTGGGTTGTCATGCTGTTTGTAGACTAATCATCTACACACACACACACACACACACACACACACACACACACACACACACACACACACACACACACACACACACACACACACACACACACAAGCACAAAGGCTGCATAACAATGTGAGCGTCTAAATCAACAGATATGAGATATTGCCAGATGCCTCCTTCCAATAATCTCTGAAATGATTCCTCTTTGAAAGCCGTCATGCTTTGTGGTCAAACCTTTGTCTGCTCAACATCACACTTTTACACTGTACTACACACAGCTGATCCAAGGTGGGATTCAGCTGTAGCACCCCGAAGGGAGGCAGGTGATGCAGGATGGAGCTGCTGAGCTCAGAGAGTACGTCACTGAGGAAACGTCTCCGTCATCTTTTGGAACACAGGAGCTGTAACTTTGCTCATTACCTCTTTACCTGGAACATAAGCAGTGGTTTTGATATTATTACAGAGCCTCCGCTGCTTAAGTGACACATGAGAGCTTCACTGATGGAGGCTCTTTAATTATAAATATATATAATAAAGGTATAGTAATGGGCAGTTCCTGTCAGTGACACATGAAATGATTTAGCAACAGGTCTGGTACTTGCAGAATCACGGCTTTAACGGTCATTGTTGCAGTATATAGTACTCTGGACGGGGCCAGCAATAGAATGATGTAACTAGTCTGTAAATAAAGGTCCTTTTCTCGGGCACTGCAGAGACCAGGCGGGTGTGGTGACTGCATCAGCAGACGCGCAATCCTCGGCGCAAACGCTCGAGTACAGTGCCATAATGTGGATATTCCTGAGACGGCTTTCCACCACAGCTACGACTGCCTTCTACCTGTCGGCTACATCTTTAATTCAGATCAATCTGCAGGCAGGGAATTGGGAAAAATAGCCGATCTCTGACAGCCAGAAGGTGTCAATACACCAATAATGCGCCTCCCCAAGCTGGTGTCTGATAGAAAGAAATGATGGACAACGACGAGCTGACATCTGCTCTCCTTCTGACACAGCTTAGTGTTCTCCACAGACACCCCGCTCTCCCCCTCAGAGCCCCCCATGCCGTCTTTAAACGCTTCCCCTCTATATCCCACTCTTTCTCGTTCCTATGCGGCTTTTCGGAACCAGCTTCTCTCCACTCACGAACAACGGAACTGAACAGCGGCTTCATAAAATATGCAGGTAAAAAAAGACAAGACGGAAAGCACCGACATCTCAAGCACAACATGCTCCAATGAGAACTGACCTCCCAGTCTAACGAATCCCACTCTTCGGTAAACATCCGGAGGATTTCTTTTCATCCAAAAAGCGGACCAGGCGCAGCGGCTCTAAGGAGCGACTGGGCGATGCGATGCCATTGCGCTTTTGGTGTTATCCTCATGAAATCAATTCGAACACGGGAACAGCGTCAGGAGAAGGCACCTCGGCGGCGTCGAGACCAACTTGAGCGATACAGATGAAGATGCTACGCTTTACAGTCCAACATTTTTGCGATGGCTGCAGCCAATTAACACACCACTTGCGCTCGGAGGCGAATGGCCCCTGACGAGACGCTCCTTCTCTTGAGCATCGCGTCTATTTCAGCTGCTGTGCTGCTTTTAGGAAAAAAAGGTGGCAGACTATACAACATACGCAACTTCTCATTTCCAGGGTAGCTACAGGGGGTTTACAGTAGTCCACGGCTAATGAGTCCACGCAGCGCACTTGACAAATCCTTACCCTCTGCTGAAGAGCTGCAATAAAGGAAGCTTTTAAATGTCCCTGCATGAAGTGCTTCTTAAAACACGTGACTCTATTCCATGGTGGAAAAAAAAAGATCCATAATAGGCCCAAAGAAGTGGAAGACACTTTATGTGGGGGGGGGCATGATTGTGCTAAAATGAATGACACTGGCACCACACAGCACAGTACTCACCATTAGCACAGCAAAGTTATTATGATGGGTGCAATGAATAGTGGTCGTGTTGCCCCCGGAGCCTGTTATGTGGCAGCCCTCTGCCCTCCAGCCGCCGTTTCCATCCAGCAGGTCAAAATCCCAATAGGCTGCGGTGGGGTCTACACCCAGTGCGAAGTGCCTGAGAGCAATAGTGACGGAGTGCACGGCGCTCCCAAGGCTGCACCCATCTGAAAGGAAGGCAAGACATCCAATTAAGCAAACCAAGTGGAAAGTCTGGAAGTGCTGTGACAGAAGGCGCGCGGACACATGCACATAACTCCTGCAAGCACAACACACATGTAGACGGTTAGTGCAGCGGACACGGTGTCGCACATCAACTTTAATCTCAAATAGAAACCTAGAGCAGACATTTTCCTCCACACACACACACACAAATGCAGCAGTGAAGTGGCAATGCGATATTCACGAGACAGTAACGGAGTTTATTCTGGCAACGTGCACACCTGCCTGCGAAGCGTGTGTTTCAACATGTTGCGCAGAACAAACTGGTAGGCTGTGCGTGTGTGTGTGTGTGTGTGTGTGTGCGTGCGCGCGTGTGTGCGTGTGTGTGTGTGTGTGCGTGTGTGTGTGTGTGTGCGTGTGTGTGTGTGTGAGCGTGTAGTCCGAGTGGCAACACAGTAACAGCGTTGACATCACGGACACGATATGAAGGACGTCCTCTTACCTAATTTGGTGAAAGCAACTGGTGTTGAAACGCTCCTACGCTTCCCATCATCTGCGAGATTTGTCGAATTCCCTGTGCAAGGAAATAGTTTCCCATTGCGAAACACAATAAACTGCAGCTTGCAAGTGGAGTTATCAACAGATTGCAACGCAGACGAGGAGACAGGCGTAACAGCCGGTGGTAAATGGATTGAGGCGACTGCCACTGAGTTCTGCGGATGGAAAACAAAAAGAAAATCAAAATTAAACAATGCCTCTGAGGTGCGCAGGAAGAAAAACAAACTCCCACAGAAAAAGGTTGACAAACCGCTCTTCTCTCCAGGAGTGGAGGCGACCATACACCACAAATGACCACGGGAACGGGAATCGCGTTTGAAGCGCTATAGTGCGCCTATTTGGTCAGGTTCCCTGCCGCAGAGGTGGAAATGGTTCTTACCATTTCAGCTCGAGGGCACATCAACACTGCAGCTTGATTTAAAGAGACAACCGGTCTGACTGTATCTTCTTTTCAATGAATAACAGTGGAGAGACCCTGACTAAACACCCAGAGCAACATTTGGGGATAAATTATTTCTAGGAGAAAGGGATGGTTGGCTGTGTAAAGGTATAGAAGCTCCTCATTTCTGAGCACATAATGAAAACATACTGATGATGTCAATCAGTTTAATATTGCTGTAACTGCAAGAAAATAATAATAATCAAAGAATCCCCCTGGCAGCCAAAAGTCTCATCAGAGTTACATTCAAGGTCCACGTTCCCTCTGATCTGTTCCGACCTGACGTGTTTGTACCATATTCTGCAGGGGTTTGTGCCCAGCTGGTCTCTCCTGGGGGGGGAAAAAAAAGTGGATCAAGGCTCTTGAAGCTGCATGAAAACAGCTGCAGGAACTTTGATCAGATTCAGGGAATAGATGCCCCCGGTGGACAGAAATGTTGCTAAAGGGCGGGAGGGACAGTGGAGAGGACAGCAGCACTTAACCCTGCCCAAAGGATCAAGTCCGTTTTAATCATAAAAAAAGCCTCCAACGTGGCACTGTCAGCATAAAATACACACACGTGACCAGTCACTCACTCCACCCTGTCAGCTGATGTACCTGCAGGCTCTGATGTAGAAAAGTAGACAAGAGGAACTACAGGGCACATGCAATGGAGGAGAGGCTTTTACACCATCCAGGAATTTGGCCACCTGAGTTGAAATCAGCACAGCCTGTTTAAGGCAGGGCTGTTTCTTTACTGTGCCTCACCAGGTGGAATGGGGAAGGTGATTTTTGTTCCACCTCTGAGCCCACAGTGCAGGTACTAACAGCACAGAGGTGACGTCTGTATAAACAGAGTGAGCTGAGGGGGCGGGGCAGGACGGGGTGTGACGTTTTCACCACGTATTCAGAAAAGAGTGAATCTTCTGGACCTTCATATGAAGCACTTCATCGTGCACAAAAGGCTGACATCCTCTATTTTTAAATGTCTGAGAAAGACACACAAACTCTCCTTTTAAGTACACAAAAAAACCATTTATGTGAACAGAAGACACAAAAACACTGACACTTGTGTGTCCCCACAAGGAGACTGATGCTCATGATGAGGCTGATGATGACATGTGCTCATAATAAAGATAGTGATTGTGTTAAGCTGGAGGCTCGCTTTCCAAATGAAGACTGTTTAGTCCATCTTTTAGTGGCGTCACCCTCCAGTGTGAGAGGATGAGCTCTATAAACCTGAGGGGGATGGAAGCTTCCTGCCGGTGATGAATGTGGATGCCCATTAAATGCCCTTACAGTTAATGGGGAGCTGCTTAGTCAGATGTTCAGTCAAATCAGTGTCAAAGTGAAAGATGGACAAATTTCTTAATCAGGTGAAAAAGGAGCTCCTTTGTCCAGTCTGTGTGTCTCATGCTGGCCACAGCGTTGTGTTGTTTCTTAAATGTGGCTTCCCAGAATCCTGTGCTGTGGTCAGAGGTAGCTTCAGACTTAACTCTGGGTTTTGAAGGTTATGACTCCATTTCATTTCTGACGGGGGTTCATCGCCATGGTGACTTATGCTGTGCTCCTAACTTATGTTTGAGATAAGAGATCAAAACCAATGAAATCACCAATCAGCTCTGTGGAAAATGACGTCATCAGTCATAGAGGATCCTGGATCATCAGAGGTACTCCTGTGTAGAAGGGACTCTTCTGTTTTCCTCATTTCATTTGTATTTCATGTTGGCTGCAAGCAATGTGAAAGCATTTGTCATTGTTTTGTGCTTTTGTGTTCCGACATCATCCAACTGGTTGAAGCCCTGTGCTGGTTTTACTTATACGATATGAATGCACTGCTTTGAATGGCATTTGAATAGCAAAGACCCTTTGGCAGCAGCAGGGCAGCAGCTGAAACAATAAGGAGGGTTTTTTAAATGATCTGTAGCTTATTGGTTTAGAGTCCATCTAAGGCATATCCAACGACCTTTAGCTAGTGGATCACAGTCTGCAGATGGGGCCAATCAAATCAAATACATTATCATTCTGATAAATAGTAGATGGGATGAGGATGGGTCAAATAATGTACCATTACTGAGGAAAACATTCACACCTGCAGCAATCACTCATCAGCAGAAACAAAGAAGTGCATCTAAGAGGAACAGCAGATTCATTATTGTTTAAATATGCCAACGTGATGACAACATCCAATGATAATTAATGTTCCGTTCTTCTCCACATCCAAAAGGACTTTTTGACTTTTGACCAGGCTTTTGTTGGTCGATGGCAAAGTCACTATATCTACTGCCTCAGGATAGCAAATATGCTAACAATGCAACCTGACCACACTTCATCTTTGGACCAACACTCCCAGGGACCCATCCATGCACCCATGGTTACAAGTGCATTGGCTCCTTAACATGGGTGCTGGGCGTGAAAATGAAACTCGTGTGAGTCGGACACTAGCAGTGCATTTGCACTGTGAGGCACTATATGTTGTGCAGAAGGTAAAATACATCCCATAAGAAGACATACAAGTACCACATACTGTAAGATTAATGGAGAACACAAATGTAACGATAGTAAAATCTACTCATGCCCTAATGTGTGGTGATTTTATCAGCTTATTAATTTACATGTTCACACTTTTAGCCTGTATTTATGTGCTTGTCTAACATTTTGTTTGTGTGGTTTTCTGCTCTGGTGCAGACTTAGACTTGTCCAAGCTCCTCCTCCTCATGTGAATGCAGTCATAGCTTCATCAGGAAAACCTGGGTTGGCTTATGGAGCTAATAACCACCTCCACTTAGAAAGATATCCTGTTGTTGTTTTGATCCTCCAGGGTCTTCTATTATGCTCGAGCACTATTCCTTTACATTGCAGCCATTGTGTGTGAGAAGACAGTGGTGATTTTTACCGCATTGGGTTTGTTAACTATTTCTTTCTGCATTGACTCACAGTTGAAGGCTATTGATTTTCATCCTGCAGCGTATGTACGTGAGAAGAGTGGAAGAAAGACAGAGAATCCTCTTCTTGGAATTTATGTTGCATCATTTCCTTCCTCCAAACAGCTTCAGCCTCTGGGACACTATAGGATACAGACATCAGAAACAGAGGTGAAGGATTTCAGCCTCTGTGATGATCCAGAGGCTGAGGAGAAAGCCGTCCGAGGGCCCGTCTCATAGGTCAAACAGAGATGTAGGTGACCTCTGTCCCCAGAGGAGGTTTTCAAGACATACAACTCACAAAAAACTCTTATCTGGTACAGCTCATCTGTTTTCATGTCTTTTATCCTCTTCTGTGGCGTATCAAAGGGATTCACAGCCTGCAGGATGTGCTCCACGCCATGGCGTTCACAAGGTCTTGCTCTACACTGCAAAAGCTGAAATCTAAGCATGATGAAATATCTGAAATCCAGGCAATATTTGTAATATTATTATTTATATTTTTGACTATTTTTTAGTTAGGTAATTTCACTTGTTTAAAGCTACTTGTCCTTAAAAAAAAAGAAGGGAACAAAAAATACTTTCCTTTCCTTTTTTTCCTGGTTCTGAGTAACTTAATGCTTGAAACCAGAATTTAAAATTCTCTTCAGAATGTTAGAAATGTTTCATCAAGATTGACAAGTCAGAGCAGAACTGTACATATTGTTTGATCCAAAAACCCATGATAACCTTTAATAGACAGCTCGTTTGTCTTTTATTACAAGTCATTTTAAAGTCTTACATTCTCATTATTGCCTGAGATTCATTTCTTTCTCTTGACACAATAATCTAATTTGTAGGAAGTTAATTTATCTCAGTCAAGATGACATGTTTTAAGCACAATGTCCTATTTTATAATAGCAAATTGTGCTTAAAATAAGTATATTCAGGGTATAGAGCCTTACTTCAAGACCATGGCAGTAGCGCTGGACGTTAGATTTTGATCACTTTGACATGAGGTAATGGTGGTACAGTAGTTAGAAATACTGCCTCACAGTAAGAGTGTTGCAGGCTCACACACACATGCTGGCTTGGGCTGATCTATATGGCTTTTACATGGTAACCTCTCGAGGGTTTAGCCTTCCTCTTTCCCAGTTTGAGCCGTTTTAATTGGAGCTGCCCATGACGATGGCGACTGAGAAGGGTATTGATGATCATTTAAGGAATGCTGTCACTAGAAAAGGACTGGTGTCTAGTATATATAAATGTTTGAACCTTACTACAGTTCAGAATAACTCACCAATACAAGTTTGCTGGGAGAAGGATGTAAGGGTTCCCCTTTCTGCAGCCAACTGGCAAATAATTTGGAATACTCCAATAATATCAAAATGTGTTTCAATTAAACTTTCAAATTAAGGGTTGGATCTTGGGCCAAGGTAGAGTTGAAACATTTTGAGGCAGATCGACTTCAACGTTGCAAGATAGCAAAATGTTTTAAAAAAGGCCCTAATATAATGAAAAATAATTATAGAGCAAACAAAATAGAAATATCCAAGCATGGACATCTAAGGACGTTCCATCATTATGCACCAGTATCCAGATGTGGATCATAATCCTGATCTTTGATAAAACTGTAAATACACAGCAATACGTATTGAGCTGCAGATAACAGAGAGGGGTGGAGACATGGCACTGCCACCAATATGTACAGTATTTGGGATAATGCAGATTCAGAGTCATTCAAGAAAGGATCTTCTCAAACTGAGTATTTATTATTTCTTGTATTTAGATTTTTGCAGTGCATGCTCCTCCTGATTAACCTGAGCAGCTACATCTCCTCCGCCCCAGCACCACCGGGGACCTCACATTTGATTTAGCTGGTCGTGCCTCAGCCGTCTGACCTTCCTCCAAGCCCCTCCCTGTCCAACAGGGCAGCATGCTGTAGCCTTAGTAACCATAATCACATCCTCCCCTCCATCTCTCGCTCTAGCCTCAGGACCTATCCCCCCGACCAGCCTCCCACTTATTCCTTTCTTCAGAGAGGGCAACCAGGTGAATGTCAGCAGTCACCTCCAATTTCAGGCTGTTCTCTCTCACCCACCTCCCACCCTCCACCCTCCACCCTCCTCCACCTGCTTCTCCACGCATGGCCTTGCTTGATAAAGCCACAAAGCTGTAAAACAGCCTGCGGGTCAAAACGCAACAGCCATATTTGACCCGGGGCAGCCCCCGAATCACAGCAAACACTCCACTTTTAAACATGAATCCTTGACTTCACATGGGGAAGTCGAAAAAGGCAATCAAGAGAGCCACTTGTGTGTTTTTATTGTGTGATCCAGAATTGGAGAAAACTGCAGCTGTCTGTGTTTGCATAAATATATATCAGGAGAGATAAACTTATTCATTTATGCAGGGGGCAACTCGAAAAATTAACTACAAATGAAATGAATTTAGCTCAAAGGGCATCTTGCTGAGCTCAGCCTCAGCCAGGAGGAAGTGCTGACAGGCATGATGGGAGATTTGCATAATTTATTTTTCTTTGTAATCATTGGCAGCAGCTCAGAAGTAGTGAAAGACACTGTGACCATGACAAATAGGTAGACATCAGGAAACTTCAGGGGGTCATTTCCACCCGTGATGCCGGAGTCTGAAAATAAATCATACTTTTCACAATCCTCAAGCTGCGTTCAAGGTTTCAACATGTTTCAAAACAATTGGAACATATTTCAACAAAAGCAATTGACATGGTTGGAGCTTTTGGAGCTTTATGTTTTAGCATTGTTAGCATTACCTATCAAGAAAAAAAATACAACCTACATGGTTGCCATGCCAACAATGTTATGTTTCCTCCAGATGGGTTGTGTTGGGTGGGAGGGAAGCAGTTGGTTAGACATGAAGCAGGAAACGGGGCTCTTCACAGGGACAGTGATGTCAGCTAGACTCAGTCAGCTCGGACTCAAACACACTCTGGGTTGTGTCTTCAGTAACATTCAGGAGGCTGATGAACGGCATTGATTGATTAAAAAAGGCATTGTGGATCACAAATTAATGAACTTATTGCATGTGAAAGCAATCTATTAGCTGCATGGTGTTGACAATGAGCTAAAAGGTGGAATGTACTTAAGGAAGAACAGAATTCACAGACTTCCAGCATGAATTCATGCAAATAAATGAGTCTCTCTGCAGGATCCATCACGTCTATAATCAGAGTTCGTCTCATCAGTGTCAGTACTGCCCACACTATATACCTGCTGTTATAAGGAGACTGTGACTGTGACTGTTTGTGTAGTTCTTCATTCATCCAGGTCATGGTAATCCTCAAACTGGACTTCTTTTTTGAAATGACGATGACTCACTGCATTTCACATTCAGTGCTGTAGTGATGAGGAACAATGTGGTACACACAGAAAAAACATTCCTCTGAATCATCTCCTGTTCATTTATTCTTGATTTCTCTGCTTCTCTGCTGGATGGTGTTTGAGGTTTGGATGACCTCGACCCTTTAATGAGATTTAACCTTTTCAATCTTATTGTTTTTCAGGGCTTCATCACTTTTATTTCAATTCAATTGCAGTTTCGCCGACACACTGACTTAAAAGGATGGTGTCTTGATGAGAACAAGGTTTCCTCTCTCCTCTCCACCAAGGAGGCTGTTTTCATCGCTGTTTATTTGTTGTTTGTTAAAACACAACATCTCAAAAAGGCCTTAACATATTCAGTTTAATATTGTAGAGAGGTGGACCTTAGAATGGTGAAGAGGTTATTTGACTTTGAGGTGGATCCGGATCAAGGTGCAGATCCAGGAATTTAAAAACAAACAATCTGTCACATTGTGTGTCAGTTGGAGAAAACATACCTCCATCAAAGCTGCAAACACAAAACTAATAATCTGCATGTATATCTGAGAAAAGCATCTAACATAAAATATGAAGACAGAATACGACACGATGGAAGAATAAAGACAAGATATGACATTAGAATGACAAAGGGTCTACATATATATATATATATATATATATATATATATATATATATACTAGTATTTTATATTATAAATGCAAAACTTTTACTCAAATCTAACATCAACAAACTGTTTGCATTAGTATTATTTATTAAAAAACACAAAAAACTGATGCATTTGTCAGGAAATGTCTCACAATGTTAAAGAAAGAGAAAAAAAATGTATCTGGATCTACACCTAAAAATCGAATCCCCTCTTTGACATAGATGTCAGACATGACAGAATAAGTACAGGTAAATAATAATCCAGAAGTGTTTCTCCATTAACTCACTGTGCTGTCAATACTGTCAATACATCACTAAGTAAATAAGATTCAACATCATAATGTTCTGGTCCATCCGAAGAGATGAAAAACTCCTCAGGAACCTTTTCATTGGTCTATCTTAGTTCTGAGAACTTTTTTTTATAGCTCCTATAGGAATCTCCCAGCACAAAAGGAACCTTGAGTCACATCAGTGTTCAGTGATTAGCTGAGTACGTAAACCAGTGCAGTACCACCAGGCTCCAGTTTTAAAAATGTTTGGCAGGTAAACAACAGCTTGTAAATAAATGCTACCTTAAATTGAACAAACAGGACAAATGTCTGTCTCACGGTTGGTTTTGTGTCACACAAATAAAGCTGGAGTGTAAGTTCAGTCAGGAATATTAAACCGACTAGGACTAGACTTTATTTCTCATTTCTGTTATTCACACCTCTCATGCATGATCAATATTATTTTCCTGCTATCGAGGTCCAGCAGTCCTTGAGTTATCAGCTGTTCTCATCAGCTGGTCACATTTATCCAATAGCACAGTGACACACCTTCATTGTCAGCCTGTCATGTTGCTGCTGTCTTTTTAAATATGACTCTCTCTATTCCTCTAGTTCCTCCATGCTGCTGTTTTGCTCTTCCTCCACCTCCTCATCACCACCCAGTCTTCACAGATTCACCAACTTCATCATTCATCATCTTCAGCAGATTCATCAGCCACCACCACCAGTGTCTGGACTCCTAGGGGGGGATATATATCTGTCAGGACAGATGCCCTTCGGTCTAAATCTCCCTTAAGAGTCTGAACACCAAAGACTTCCTGATATACTAATTATCACATATCATCTGATGTAATAAACAATCTTATTTACTTCAACCACTAGTCTCTCCTGATTGAAAAAGTGCCTTTGTTATTGGAGTTGCAACAAACCTGTTTGGTCTGAAAAGGACAAAGCCTTTCATCGATTAATGTATTCATTCACTCTGAACCATTCATCATGTGATTAATCACCAACATGATTCGAATCCGAATTCGAAATTAAAATGGAATTTAAAATCCGTATGCTTCACACACATCAGGAGAAACTTCTCTCTGATCTGAAACACACACACACCCAGATTTCTCCTCCGATTGAGAACCAGGATTAAATCTGCCTCAAACTTGTGAGAAATCCACTGGTGAGTCAGAAAACTGGTGTCTGAGCTGGACATGAAACTGAATTGGTGTGAACCCTAAGAAAAGAGTCAACAGTGCTGGAGTAAGTATTTCACACACACACACACACACACAGGTCCAGCTTCACTATTAAAACATTTTCTCCCCCATGCTCTCGCTGCAGGGCAGGTAGACAGAATGAAGGGGGTTCATTTGGTGCAGGGGGTGTGTCATAAGTTTGGATGAAACCACTGGGTCCTGTCCTCTCTATTTGGATGGATAAACACATGAGCTCCACTTAATTCAGTTCATCCAACTCTTTTTTTTCCTCCACATACTTTTTATTTAGCCTTCACTTGTTTTTGGGGTCAGTGGTCCAATGGGAAGAAAGGACAAGACAGCAATGCAATCAAGGCTACGCTGAGCTGCTAATTCATCAGTGGATTTCTCACTTTTGTTCCACCTGTCGGATGGTGTTTGTTCCAACACTCTGCATCTCCACCCAGAAACAACTACCGATATCAAAATGTCACCAGCGCCTGCCCCTCGTGTCGACGTCAAAGCCCAGATTTAAGCAGACAGTATTCATTCCACTTGAATAATCTGATTAGAGCAGATCTCCATTTGAAGGGGGTGGTGGAACAAATGTGGTCTGTTTTGGCCTTTTCAGATTGTAATATGAGATTTGGCTCAGAGGTGAAATGAATGTGAGCTGCTCTGTGCGCTTCACAGATTGAATCTTTCGATTACTTTTCAGAGGCCCTTTGATTTTCATGTTATTGTGTTTATGACAGTCTCCAGGTATTGATCTCATGAACTGGTGTCACCAAAAACTCACTGTAGGTGAGATGAAATATCTAACATTAAGGTAATATTGGCCTGTTTTATGTCTGAGAAGACTTTTATTTTTCTTTCCAGGAATTTTTTTTAAATGACTTGTTTTCAGCTATTTCTCCTTATTAATCTCAATAAGATATTGATGCTTCTTATTCATATTTTTCTTTGTTCTGAGTAACTGAATGCTTGAAACTTCAAATTATACAACACTTAAAAATTCTTCCCAGAATTTTACAGTTGTTGATCTTCATTGACAAGAACAAATTGAATTTGCCAAAGTCAGATTTTCTTATTTCAATCATTTCATCCTTTCCATCTGGTTACATATTAAGAACAGAACCGTGTGTATTGATCAAAGAACTGATCTGATAACCTTTAATAAATGGGCCATATAACATTTTCATTTTCTCTTGACATCAATGTCTTTCTCTCAACAAATCAATCTCATTTCTAGTTGTAGTATAAGTTAATAACATATTGTGTTTAAAATAAGTCTATCCAGGCCTTATCTCCAGACCATGGCTGTGGTGTTTCATGTTATATTACAATTCAACATTCTTACTTCACAGTTAGCAGGTTGTGGGTTTGAACACACCTGCCAGCTACAGCAGACCTGTGTGGAGTATCCGACCTCTCATGCAGGTTCAGCTGGGTCACTTGGAAGCAGAACTGTGTGCTTGATTTCATCACTTTAACTTTTGAATTAAGAGACTTGTTTAGTTGTTTAGTGGCTCTGGTTTGAAGATCGTTTTACTCAAATTAAGAAAGAAACAAAGAGTGAAAGAAGAGCTGAAAAGCTAGTTTATGCTTAGAATGAGATCTTTTTCTTATTTCAAGAAGTCTTACAGGAGTAATGATCTTACTTCACTTTGAGATAAATTCACTTGTTTGCAGTTTGTAATGTCTTAACTGTAGTGAAATAGTTCTGTTGCGAGGTGTAAACAACACAAACACACACATGTAGACACACAGATGTGTACCTCATAATCATATTACGTATTAGCTGGTGGTAACAACCCTCATGATAGGTAAGCTCACGGAGCCGCCTCCCATTTATGATTCAGTGGCTGGGAGGTATATAGCTACCACTGTCTCCATGGTAACCTGCTTATGAATCTGAGTGATTTACCAATTTACCCCCACAGCGGCAGAGAGGGAGACTAGCAGGCTCTTCATGTGTTAAGTGTGTTTAAATCAACCTGCGTAAACATGAATATGCATGACTGAGGGGAGCTGGGGGGGCTTTCATCAGCAAAACCAGACTGTGCAGCAGGCTACGGCGGGGCGGCGGGCTGCAGACCCAGTCTGACCTCATCTCTTCAGCAGAGATCAAACTGCTAACATTTCAAAGATTTTACACAAAATCAGACAAACTTACATTTTTATACGTGATTCCTTTGACCCCCCAGGAAAGTGTAAATATTAGATTCTCTTGTGAGCATGATGATGCAAGTCACAGCGTGGTCTGAGAGCTGCTCATTAATGCTAATGCACAGACAACTGCTCCATTGGATTTCTTTTGCATGGTGGCTTTGAGCTCCTTCACATTGTACCAACACACACCTGTTGTGTAAATGTGGGGTCCAGGGTTTGATGCTTGTCTGTGTAGCAAAGACAAATCAAGCTGAGGACAGAGAACAAAGCGTTGGAGAGTCCACACGTCTACACAGCGGTTCCATCACGTCGGCTGATGATGCAACAAGCTGACCTCTCCCAGCAGATCTCTGCAGCAGGGAGGCAGTGAACTGATCAAGATGCACAAAGTAACACTATGAATACAAGGAGGGTAACGTGCTATTTATGGCCTCCTCTCACCATATTAATCCCTTCCCTTTAATCCTCCAGCTGCACCAAATAAAACTGTAATGGATTTGGTGGTCATCTTTATCTCATCAGGCCGACGATGAACTCACTGGCAAAAAAAAAACATTACACCCCCACACTGTTTGACTTTGTGGGTCTGTGTTGTTGCATGTGGTCTGTGAGAGCACATTAATGATGCTTGAGCCCAAAATATGTCCAAATGTTCACACATTAAAGACAGAAGAGCAACATATCACCAGGATGGAGCTGGTTTAAGTCAGGATCTGAAGGTGAGCTGTTATTTTGTGTTGCTTTTGAAAAGTATCTGAATTAAATACAAGGTTGTATCGAGCAGCTTCTAGATATGGACGTGTGTAACTTTGAATGTAATGGAAAAGATATCGATCATAGATCATAGCTGGAAATAATGTTTACATATTTACACTGAAAAACTGAGAAAACTGTGGTTGAAGTCTGGCTGCATCTTTGCAGAGGATGATGATTACAGCCAGCGTTCCTCACTGATCTGTGCAAAAGAAAACTAAAGTGACCAAAAACAGACATTTTATTGATATACTCTGAACACATGCAGGTTCTCCAGAGGACAGTTCTGACAATAACCTCATTACAACAACACCGCGGTCATGTGATTGATGCCTACCGGGGGGCTTGAGCTCATTACCATCATAACCGTAATTGTTTTTGTGTGCTACTACATTCTAAGCAAGCAAAGCATCAAATCTGTATATTGTGATGCTCTTCATGGGAGCACTACATTCTAGTAACCAGCACCTGACATGAGGCCTGAGTGTCCCTGAGCGCTTATCAGGTTACATTAAAGCAAATAGGAATGTAAAGCTTGATTTTCTATACAGCATCTCTTTAAACACAGGTTACAAAGTGCTTTACTTCAAACAAGAGAAACAAAAAAAAAATCACACAACAAGCACATCGCACCGACACAGGGAGGGGGATACTGTTCCACAGTTTAGGTTCTAAGAAAGAGAAAAGAGCATTCAGCTTTGGTTTTATATAGCCAGAAGGTTGGAGGCCATCCGTGGTGTAAGGGCTCCAGCCCAGACATGTAGCCAGGAGCTAAACCATGGAGCCTCTAATAAGTGATTAAAATCATCTTTAAATTGGTTCTGAACCTGACAGGCAGCCAGTAGTGCAGTGAGGCTACAATGGGAGCAAAACGAGATCATCAACTATCCATAAATAAGAGTCCAGCTGCTGCATTTTGACAAATGTCACGTCAGAAGTCAAGGTGGGAGAAGATGAAGGGGTCGATGATGCATTCTGTATCAGATACTAATAATAATATCCTGATTTTTGTAATATTTCTCAATTCACAGACACAGGATTGAGCCAGTTTATTAGCTTTAAATTGGCATTTTCTGTGATAAAGAACCAGTGATCCTGTTTCCTGACATTTATATTTACCTGATAGCTCTGATTTCTTGTTGAATCTGTTGTACTGTCAATGGTACGACCTTTAGATGTAATGCTGAATGCTCATATTGTAGTACTTAGTAAATAACTTACCACAGTCTACTGCAGGGTTTCCCCCAGTAAGCACTGAGTTGACCCCCCCCTGTCTAAGCATCATGACTTTACTACATGATGTTGACAGAATGCATGAGGCCAAACTCATCTGTGAGGGCAGTGCAGCACCAGAACCATCCACGGCTCAAACACGCTAGCGTTATATCACAATTCATCTTCAAAAAAGTGAAGCGGCTGTGAACATGTTTTGAGTTAATGCCTCAATTTATTTTTGAGATTTTTAGTCTGAAACCTGAGTCTGAAAAATGACAGTGAGGAAGCACTTTGGTGGTGACAACAAGGACGTGACAGAGCCACTGTTTCTTCTTCTCTGGATAAGGCAGACGAGACACTGCAATGGTGTATGTATGATGTTAATTTATGATCCCTTTCAATTCTTTGAATATTATTCTTAGTCCACTGCTCTTCATTTTATTCCATTTATCCAGGTTGACTAAAGTGTTCAGTTTTCCCAGATCTGGGAACAGCTTCCTTGTTTGAGCCAATTCAGGATTATTTCTTTATTTTTTTAACAATTGAGATCACATTTTTGTTACTACAGAGTAAGTACTGAATAAAGGTGCCTTTGGGTACTAATAATTAATTCCCAGTAAAAAATCAACGGTATCCAAACCTCCTGAACACTAAGGTTTCCTGAGGTTACCTCACCTCAGTGACGAGCGTTTGATCCTCAAAACAAACATTTTCAGTTCAGTTTTCCACATCTTGTCTTTTTTATGTACTATTTTTTAATGTACTGCATTTAAAGTTGATGTGCTTGTCCACAGCTGCTGTTTGGAATTCTGTACGTCTCTCAGTCCTGGTCATGCTGAGGGATCCAACACACTTCACTGTGAGTGAGGCTAGGATGGAGGATTTATTGGAGCCTCAAACGCACATCCCTGTAATCGATCTGTGGAAGCATTACCATAATCAGCTCACTCCTCTGTGCAGCTTTCCCCTATCCCTTCAATGTTTGATCAATGACTGTCCCATCAATGATCAACACCCCCACCCCCCAGTGGGACGAGAGCCAGTTGACTTCTTCGAGTAGTGGAGAGGGAGGCTTGCATTTCTCAATCAGGATCATCATTTCAACATGAACGATCAGCAGCCTGAGATGGTGATGATGACCATGATGGGACTCACTGCTCTCTTAACGAGATGAAAAAAGATGATGATCTGAGCTTACCTTGAGCAAATGAATTCCCCCGGGATCTGCACTTGATTTGTCAGCCATTTAATCTGTTGACAGGGGTAATAAGCTGGTCCATCCACTGCCTATTTAGCACAATCACAGCAAAATGCTGCCCTGTGGTAATAGAGGTGGTCTGGACCAGTGATATCCTCATGTTACTTGAAGGTACATTTATTAAAATGCCAGGATGAATACCTAATCCAGTGCAGGTATAGCCTTTAGGTGTACCATACATGAATCTGCTATTCATGATCAAGTAGTCAGGAGGCA
>CM075193.1:25838116-25885616 GCA_037577475.1 Chaunax sp. Z400
TTTTTAAATGTATTTATTTATTTTTTTGGGGTCATCTGATTGATACTGTCTGATAAGCAGGAAACAGGAAATGAAACAACTTTATTCTTAAAGATCTTAAAGGAAATCCTGGATAGGATTTAAGGAAAACGACCCAAGTTTCAATGAAAATAAAAAGTTAAATTAAGACTTTGGATTTTTTTTTAAAATTTTGTCCAATGCACTAAATGAATAATTGGTAGGTGTCCCCCACCCCCCACCCCCACCCCAGTGAGCAGCAGAGTTTTAAAGACCCTTCTATTGAAGTGAGAGTAATTGCAGCTGTTCCCTATCTCCACAGCAGGACATCATTCCAACTAATCTCCATGACCCTCCAAAGACAGCCTTCAGTAGGGGGCAGAGAGAGGAAGGATAACACACATGACTCCTGATGTGTTTCCAACACCATCTACCTTTGTTGGCTTGCCATGGAGACTTCAGTCTGGGTTTATATCTACAGGACTTAACCTAACACACAATGCCATCAATCTCCTCCCTCAATGCCATAATGTACCACATCCACCATCTCATTTACAGCTAGAATGGATCTCAGTAGAGCACCTGCCTCTGCCCAGGTCCAACAGTCCACTTTAATTCAATCAGCCTCGTTCAAAATTAAACTCATAGCCCTGTAACCAGGATTACAGGTCACTGGATTTGTAACATCAAACTACTTAAATCTGGTGGATCCACATTCTTAATGGACCTACACCAAATTTCAGACTGTCATAGAAACCAACCCATTGCATATGCCTGACTTTATTTCATCAATATTCATGCATTATCCCCTGAAATTTTTTTAAAAATGTTGAAAAACTCCCACAGTTGTAAAAAAAGATCTCCTGGATCTGCTCCGATCTTTATCCGTATCAGCATCAAAATTTAATGGGGTCTAATGTGGCCAAAGATCCATCCTCCCACCAAGTTTCATGGAAATCTGATCAGCAGTTTTTGTGTAATCCTGCTGTAAAACCAACCACCCAACAATAAACACAACCTCTTGGGCAGAGGAAGCAGATCCTTCCAAAGCTGCAAATCCAGCCCAGAGTTCACTCCAGAGGCAGGATCCATATAAATGCCTCAAACAGTCCAGTGTGTGCAAACAGGCTCCTTTAATCAATGCTCCAGAGAGGTACACTGCAAAGCCAGTCTGACATGCCAGGCTTTCTATGGGTGAGCTGGCTCGACTAAACCTAAAACCTCAGTCAGAGGTAATCAGAGGCAGAACAACGACGACTCCCCATTCCTCCTTCGGAGCTTTTATACAGAACTGTGAGGCGCAACAACAATGCAATGGTCGTTACAATGTGTGTACTGTCTGTCATTACCTCCACATATCCGTTTGTGGGTCATTCCTAAACAAAGGAGGTATTCACAGGAAATGATTCTAATTTAATCCAAAGTTACTCTTTTGTTTACGGTTCACTTTTAATCCTGAAAGTTCACATTAAATGAATTAAACTAGGACAATGCAGGACAGCGTTCACTGAGAGCCAGTCAATAGTAACATGATGCATTCAGCATTACAGTGAGTAATCCCAGATGGAGCAGCCTCAGGGAGCTGAGAGAGTCACAGAGCAGCTGCGAGAAAAGTACTTGTGAAAATTAAATATTTTTTTCCACCACGTGATACTACTAGACTCTCTACTCGTTTGCATCATTTCGTCATCTATGCCAGCACAGACGGAATATCCTGCACAGCAAAACCATGCCCCGCCAGATTATAACATCCAAGCTACTTTAGCAGCCGTAATTTATTATTGTGGTGGCTGAGGAGGTGCAGACGTTCCTGTCTTTGATAGCTGATGAGACGATCACAAGAGGTGGATGAAAGATGTGTGTCGTTGAAGATTTACGCCACAGAAGTTTGGCACAGAGTCGCTATGATGACTAGCTACTATCCTATAATGGCAAACGACTTGATGGCAGAGCCGGGTCGGTAGCACGTAGTGAAAACATGGCTTTAAAGTGATTTAAAGGTGTCATCAGGTGTCAGGTATGCAGATTGTGAAGATCGAAGGTGCTTTGACCTTAATACGACCAGAGTATCCATCATCTCAGTTGTAGGATGTTTTGAAATTATTTTTATAATTTGGTTTAATTCATTTTATAACCAACCTGTGGTTCCAATTAGAAAAAAGCTGAAAGATTTAAAAAACAAAGAAAAAAAAGCAAGAAATCGATACATTTGCTAAAATTCCAAAAAAGTGTGATACCTCTAAAATAGTAAACAAAGGCCCTGAGCCCAAACAGAGAATTTGACCTTGCCTCACATTTGACCTTCATCATCTGAAGCCTTGATGAGCCTCACATAAACGAGGAAAACATCAGTTATACCACATCACCGCCTAGTGATGTAACCACAGCAAATCTGCACTTGCAGTGGGAGGAGAGCAGCCTTGAAAATCCAATTCCAACAAGTATTGAATAAGGAAATCTATGAGAAGGCCTGGACTGAATAAGAATGAGGGCATTAGGATAAATATAGAACAAGGAGGGTTTTTGGAGGACAGATTTTTCAAAGCAGGGTAAACCAAAAAGTCTGCAAAGAGGAGCAGCAAAGAGAAAAACAAAGCACTTTCTGACTGTACTCTGACGTTTGGTTTCACCTGTATGTGATCCAGTCCATTTGAAGAGTGTTGTCAGACACCTGCACGGCGAGGGTACCTTCCACTGTGAGCTTTGCATGGGTGTGTGTGTCTGTTATTATGTTAATTGTCTGTTTAGGGCAGTGGTGTGACAACATAATGTAGTGTTTTCCTCTGCTACATTATTCATGGCCTCCAGGAGAGGCTTGGCTCCATGTTTAGCAGTGGCTTGTTTTGTTTAGCTTCCCCTCATGGACCCGATCCACCCCCACGCCTCACACTATAAATTCTTAACTGATGCCTACATTTGCTCACAATCCAAATCTTGCTGGCTTTTCTCCTAAACTGCAGCCATAAGGAGGTGCAAACAAGTCCAGCCTCCTGTGTTTACAGGAACACACAACACTGATTAACAGAGATAATAAGATAACGGCTTTTAATGAATAAATTATGACTGGTTGGATAAGGAGGCACTCTTCTCTGGTTGGTGTAAAAGCATTGCATGATTACTTAAACACCAGTCATTATGTCGTGTAGTTAAGATGATAGTATTCCTTACATTATTGCTGTGTGAGTGTATTCTACAATTTAACATATAAACATACTGTATTTATAGACATAAATCACTATATATGGGGATTCATTCATTCATTAATTCACATTCTTTAGCAGTGTCTCCAGTTTGTACCGGCTCTACTCGACTCAGCTTTGGTATGAGGTGCTTTTCTGGAGGTCATTTCCATTTGAGGATAGTACCACCTTAGTGTAGCTGGTCGTCATAGCGACGCTGTGCGAAACTGCCGTGGCGTCATCTTCAATGCAACACACATCTCTGCTGATCCTCTGATAAATCAAATCAAAGACAGGGACATCTGCTCCTCCTTCATATACCGGACCCAATGAAAGATTGGCACCACAAAAATGTTGGACATGGGTTTGTGCTGTGCAGGATATTCTCTGTTTGCCACTCATCAATGATGCACTGACAATTCTCTCTGACCAATCAGTGGTCAGCAGTGTTTTCACATCACCTTTAAGGACCTGCTCAGCTTTTTTGGAACCTCAACAGAGGTGATACCAAAAACATAAGTACCAGGTTAACTAATGGAAACCTTCAACGGTGAGTAAGGTCGAGTTGAGCCGGTACCACATAGTGGAAATGTGACCTTTGTATGTGACCCATATCTGACATGAGTGTGATCAGATCTATGCAGCCCCATTTCCACTGCATAGTTCCGGCTCAACTCGACTCTACTCACATTTCCTTTTTGCGTTCCCATTAGGTAAAAAGTACCTGGTACTAAAAAAGTACCAGGTACCACCTCCGTTGTGGTTCCAAGCGAGCTGAGCAGGTACTAAAAGGTCACGTGAAACATTACAGACCACTGATTGGTCAATGCCCGGCACACACGGGCATTGACCAATCATACCATGAATATCCTGCACAGCACAAATAATGGCCTCCTCACTCAAACAGTGAAGCTACTTTAGCGACAGTAACTTTTTCCTTTTTTTTTGCAGCTCCTGTACTGAGGTGCAGACGTCTTAAACAGCTGATGAGAGGATCACGAGAGGTGGACAAAAGGCGTGTGTCACGTTGAAGACTACACCACGGCAGTTTCGTGAGTGGCCCATCTACCCTGAGGAGGAACCATCCTGTAAGGAAAAACGACCGACAAAAAAGTACCAGATACCAAGGCGAGTTGAGTCGAATACAGCTGGTACTGCAGTAGAAATGCGGCTTACTGTGTGTGTTCCACATTTACAACAAGCATACTAATGAACACCAGAAAATGTCATAGGTATACCACTTCATTATCTAAATGAATGAAAGAGTGATGCATTCATTTCTTGCCTTATTTGTTGTGGCAACACTGTGGTGACAATCTGACAGCCTTTAAGGAAACAGGGTTTGATTGAAGCTCCTGCCATTTTACTATGAGGTTTACGAGCTCATGTCCCCCTGTTGTTGTTGCTGTTGTCCTCCATGTTTGACTCTGTCCACCATTACGGACTAAACATTGATGTGAACCAGCTCAGTGGGAGAAAAGCTGTCGGGGCGGCTGTGGCTCAGTGATAGAGCAGTCGTCCACTTATCAGAGGGTCGGTGGTTCGATCCCCAGCCCCTGCGGTCGACATGTGTGTGAGTGTTTGTTCCATTGGTGTGTGAGTGTTTGTGTGAATGGTTACTGCTCCTAATGAGCAGGTGGAGCCTTGCATGGTATGAATGTCACCAGTGTATGAATGTTGGAGTGAATGTTGGGGTGAATGTTGGAGTGAATGTTGGGGTGAATGTTGGGGTGAATGTTGGGGTGAATGCTGGTGTGGATGGGTGAATGCTGGCTGCTGTTGTAAAGGTTTGAGTGGTCAGTCAGACTAGAAAGGCTCTGTATAAAAACAGTCCATTTACCATTTACATCATTAGGAATCAGAAACATATGATTTCGGAGCACATATGAAAAGTGGTCCAAGTCAGAGTTGAAGAGATCAAATTCCATATGGTTTGCTCTGTTCACACGATGCTAAAAAACAAACAGACAGCAAACAGCCACTTTTGGCAGCAGTGACAACAAGTTAAAGCAGCATCATCTGGATCTGGCTGTCTTACTCTAAAGCTATCTGGAGTGTTGATAGCAACACAACCATATAAAAGCTTAGGAGTGCTATTTGAGTGCACTTACACAGATGTTAGGAGCTCGAAAGAGACCATTGGAGTGGAGGAGGCTGGTTGGCAGGATGGGTGAGCAGGAGGGCAGCGGTGGGTAAAACTGACTTTTATTGAATCATTAAATCCTTCATGCCAAATGTAATTTGAGGGTTTTGTTGCTCTGGCACCATTAGCAGCTAACAAACCCATCAGTCCCGGGGGTGTGATCCTGAGTCCTGATCAAAATAAAACTGAGAGATGAGGGCAATACAAAACAACACCATATTCAGTTTATGGTATTTGAGTGTTGTTAACATTAGCATTAGCCCATCTGATTTCTTAATGTCAAGGCAAGAAAATGCTTCATTCAGGGAGAGGAGGCACAGCTGGAGAGGGAAAGCCACAGCGTAATATTCTGATGACACACCCAGACAGAGACAGTAATAGACAGACGGGAACCGATAGGGAGTCTTGATGAGAGTGGGTGGGTGTGTGTTTGTTTGCCATTGTGTGTGTGTGTGTGTGTGTGTGCACCAAAATGCATGTGTAAAGCTCAGAGGATAAGGACGCAGTGAGCGACAAGGCCACATCATATAAATGTAATCTATTAAAGCTTATCCCAGACCACATCGCTACATCCAAATTCATCTCAGTCTGTCAGGGCCTGCTGCATTCCCCACGCTGCTGGACCATAATGGGATATGACAGGACGCGTCCTAAGGAACGAGGAAATAAGTGATCTCCATGTCACATAGCTGTGTCGTTTTCAGAACGCTGTTTGCCCCACAGAGGCAGAGCAGCTGAGCAAACACACTAACAATGTGCACAGATTTAAAATAGAATAGAGCAGAGCTGTATACAGAAAAAGATAAAGAATCAGGAGGTGAGGAGCCGGCGAACCTGACTCGTCCCACAGTTTACCATCTTCATCCTCTCTGTGGACGTCCCACAGTTTACCATCTTCATCCTCTCTGTGGACGTCCCACAGTTTACCATCTTCATCCTCTCTGTGGACGTCCCACAGTTTACCATCTTCATCCTCGCTGTGGACGTCCCACAGTTTACCATCTTCATCCTCTCTGTGGACATCCCACAGTTTACCATCTTCATCCTCTCTGTGGACGTCCCACAGTTTACCATCTTCATCCTCTCTGTGGACATCCCACAGTTTACCATCTTCATCCTCTCTGTGGACGTCCCACAGTTTACCATCTTCATCCTCTCTGTGGACATCCCACAGTTTACCATCTTCATCCTCGCTGTGGACGTCCCACAGTTTACCATCTTCATCCTCTCTGTGGACGTCCCACACTTTACCATCTTCATCCTCTCTGTGGACGTCCCACACTTGACCATCTTCATCCTCTCTGTGGACGTCCCCCGGTTTCCCATCTTCATCCTCTCTGTGGACGTCCCCCAGTTTCCCATCTTCATCCTCTCTGTGGACGTCCCACAGTTTACCATCTTCATCCTCTCTGTGGACGTCCCACACTTTACCATCTTTATCCTCTCTGTGGACGTCCCACACTTGACCATCTTCATCCTCTCTGTGGACGTCCCCCAGTTTCCCATCTTCATCCTCTCTGTGGACGTCCCCCAGTTTCCCATCTTCATCCTCTCTGTGGACGTCCCACACTTTACCATCTTCATCCTCTCTGTGGATGTCCCACACTTGACCATCTTCATCCTCTCTGTGGATGTCCCCCAGTTTCCCATCTTCATCCTCTCTGTGGACGTCCCCCAGTTTCCCATCTTCATCCTCTCTGTGGACGTCCCACAGTTTACCATCTTCATCCTCTCTGTGGACGTCCCACACTTTACCATCTTTATCCTCTCTGTGGACGTCCCCCAGTTTCCCATCTTCATCCTCTCTGTGGACGTCCCACAGTTTACCATTTTCATCCTCTCTATCTCTGTGGACGTCCCACAGTTTACCTTCTTCATCCTCTCTGTGGACGTCCCACACTTTACCATCTTCATCCTCTCTGTGGACATCCCACAGTTTACCATCTTCATCCTCTCTGTTCTCTGTGGACGTCCCACAGTTTACCATCTTCATCCTCTCTTTTCTCTGTGGACGTCCCACAGTTTACCATCTTCATCCTCTCTGTTCTCTGTGGACGTCCCACACTTTACCATCTTCATCCTCTCTGTGGACGTCCCACAGTTTACCATCTTCATCCTCTCTGTGGACGTCCCACACTTTACCATCTTCATCCTCTCTGTGGACGTCCCTCAGTTTCCCATCTTCATCCTCTCCGTGGACGTCCCACAGTTTCCCATCTTCATCCTCTCTGTGGACGTCCCACAGTTTACCATCTTCATCTTCTCTGTGGACGTCCCACACTTTACCATCTTCATCCTCTCTGTTCTCTGTGGACGTCCCACAGTTTACCATCTTCATCCTCTCTGTTCTCTGTGGACGTCCCACAGTTTACCATCTTCATCCTCTCTGTGGACGTCCCACAGTTTACCATCTTCATCCTCTCTGTGGACGTCCCACAGTTTACCATCTTCATCCTCTCTGTGGACGTCCCACAGTTTACCATCTTCATCCTCGCTGTGGACGTCCCACAGTTTACCATCTTCATCCTCTCTGTGGACATCCCACAGTTTACCATCTTCATCCTCTCTGTGGACGTCCCACAGTTTACCATCTTCATCCTCACTGTGGACGTCCCACAGTTTACCATCTTCATCCTCTCTGTGGACGTCCCACAGTTTACCATCTTCATCCTCGCTGTGGACGTCCCACAGTTTACCATCTTCATCCTCTCTGTGGACGTCCCACACTTGACCATCTTCATCCTCTCTGTGGACGTCCCCCAGTTTCCCATCTTCATCCTCTCTGTGGACGTCCCCCAGTTTCCCATCTTCATCCTCTCTGTGGACGTCCCACAGTTTACCATCTTCATCCTCTCTGTGGACATCCCACAGTTTACCATCTTTATCCTCTCTGTGGACGTCCCACACTTGACCATCTTCATCCTCTCTGTGGACATCCCCCAGTTTCCCATCTTCATCCTCTCTGTGGACGTCCCCCAGTTTCCCATCTTCATCCTCTCTGTGGACGTCCCACACTTTACCATCTTCATCCTCTCTGTGGACGTCCCACACTTGACCATCTTCATCCTCTCTGTGGATGTCCCCCAGTTTCCCATCTTCATCCTCTCTGTGGACGTCCCCCAGTTTCCCATCTTCATCCTCTCTGTGGACGTCCCACAGTTTACCATCTTCATCCTCTCTGTGGACGTCCCACACTTTACCATCTTTATCCTCTCTGTGGACGTCCCCCAGTTTCCCATCTTCATCCTCTCTGTGGACGTCCCACAGTTTACCATCTTCATCCTCTCTGTTCTCTGTGGACGTCCCACAGTTTACCTTCTTCATCCTCTCTGTGGACGTCCCACACTTTACCATCTTCATCCTCTCTGTGGACATCCCACAGTTTACCATCTTCATCCTCGCTGTTCTCTGTGGATGTCCAGCAGTTTACCATCTTCATCCTCTCTTTTCTCTGTGGACGTCCCACAGTTTACCATCTTCATCCTCTCTGTGGACGTCCCACAGTTTACCATCTTCATCCTCACTGTGGACGTCCCACAGTTTACCATCTTCATCCTCTCTGTGGACGTCCCTCAGTTTCCCATCTTCATCCTCTCCGTGGACGTCCCACAGTTTCCCATCTTCATCCTCTCTGTGGACGTCCCACAGTTTACCATCTTCATCCTCTCTGTGGACGTCCCACACTTTACCATCTTCATCCTCTCTGTTCTCTGTGGACGTCCCACAGTTTACCATCTTCATCCTCTCTGTGGACGTCCCACACTTTACCATCTTTATCCTCTCTGTGGACGTCCCCCAGTTTCCCATCTTCATCCTCTCTGTGGACGTCCCACAGTTTACCATCTTCATCCTCTCTGTTCTCTGTGGACGTCCCACAGTTTACCTTCTTCATCCTCTCTTTTCTCTGTGGACGTCCCACAGTTTACCATCTTCATCCTCTCTGTTCTCTGTGGACGTCCCACGGTTTACCATCTTCATCCTCGCTGTGGACGTCCCACAGTTTACCATCTTCATCCTCTCTGTGGACGTCCCACACTTTACCATCTTCATCCTCTCTGTGGACGTCCCACAGTTTACCATCTTCATCCTCTCTGTGGACGTCCCACACTTTACCATCTTTATTCTCTCTGTGGACGTCCCTCAGTTTCCCATCTTCATCCTCTCCGTGGACGTCCCACAGTTTCCCATCTTCATCCTCTCTGTGGACGTCCCACAGTTTACCATCTTCATCCTCTCTGTGGACGTCCCACACTTTACCATCTTCATCCTCTCTGTTCTCTGTGGACGTCCCACAGTTTACCATCTTCATCCTCTCTGTGGACGTCCCACAGTTTACCATCTTCATCCTCTCTGTGGACGTCCCACAGTTTACCATCTTCATCCTCTCTGTGGACATCCCACAGTTTACCATCTTCATCCTCTCTGTTCTCTGTGGACGTCCCACAGTTTACCATCTTCATCCTCTCTGTGGACGTCCCACACTTTACCATCTTCATCCTCTCTGTGGACATCCCACAGTTTACCATCTTCATCCTCTCTGTTCTCTGTGGACGTCCCACAGTTTACCATCTTCATCCTCTCTTTTCTCTGTGGACGTCCCACAGTTTACCATCTTCATCCTCTCTGTTCTCTGTGGACGTCCCACAGTTTACCATCTTCATCCTCGCTGTGGACGTCCCACAGTTTACCATCTTCATCCTCTCTGTGGACGTCCCACACTTTACCATCTTCATCCTCTCTGTGGACGTCCCACAGTTTACCATCTTCATCCTCTCTGTGGACGTCCCACACTTTACCATCTTAATCCTCTCTGTGGACGTCCCTCAGTTTCCCATCTTCATCCTCTCTGTGGACGTCCCACAGTTTCCCATCTTCATCCTCTCTGTGGACGTCCCACAGTTTACCATCTTCATCCTCTCTGTGGACGTCCCACACTTTACCATCTTCATCCTCTCTGTTCTCTGTGGACGTCCCACAGTTTACCATCTTCATCCTCTCTGTGGACGTCCCACAGTTTACCATCTTCATCCTCTCTGTGGACGTCCCACAGTTTACCATCTTCATCCTCTCTGTGGACATCCCCCACTTTACCATCTTCATCCTCTCTGTTCTCTGTGGACGTCCCACAGTTTCCCATCTTCATCCTCTCTGTGGACGTCCCACAGTTTACCATCTTCATCCTCTCTGTGGACGTCCCACAGTTTACCATCTTCATCCTCGCTGTGGACGTCCCACAGTTTACCATCTTCATCCTCTCTGTGGACATCCCACAGTTTACCATCTTCATCCTCTCTGTGGACGTCCCACAGTTTACCATCTTCATCCTCACTGTGGACGTCCCACAGTTTACCATCTTCATCCTCTCTGTGGATGTCCCACAGTTTACCATCTTCATCCTCGCTGTGGACGTCCCACAGTTTACCATCTTCATCCTCTCTGGACGTCCCACACTTTACCATCTTCATCCTCTCTGTGGACGTCCCACACTTGACCATCTTCATCCTCTCTGTGGACGTCCCCCAGTTTCCCATCTTCATCCTCTCTGTGGACGTCCCCCAGTTTCCCATCTTCATCCTCTCTGTGGACGTCCCACAGTTTACCATCTTCATCCTCTCTGTGGACGTCCCACACTTTACCATCTTTATCCTCTCTGTGGACGTCCCACACTTGACCATCTTCATCCTCTCTGTGGACGTCCCACAGTTTACCATCTTCATCCTCTCTGTTCTCTGTGGACGTCCCACAGTTTACCATCTTCATCCTCTCTGTGGACGTCCCACACTTTACCATCTTTATCCTCTCTGTGGACGTCCCACACTTGACCATCTTCATCCTCTCTGTGGACGTCCCCCAGTTTCCCATCTTCATCCTCTCTGTGGACGTCCCCCAGTTTACCATCTTCATCCTCGCTGTGGACGTCCCACAGTTTACCATCTTCATCCTCGCTGTGGACGTCCCACAGTTTACCATCTTCATCCTCTCTGTGGACGTCCCACACTTTACCATCTTCATCCTCTCTGTGGACGTCCCTCAGTTTCCCATCTTCATCCTCTCTGTGGACGTCCCACAGTTTCCCATCTTCATCCTCTCTGTGGATGTCCCACAGTTTACCATCTTCATCCTCTCTGTGGACGTCCCACACTTTACCATCTTCATCCTCTCTGTTCTCTGTGGACGTCCCACAGTTTACCATCTTCATCCTGTCTGTGGACGTCCCACACTTTACCATCTTCATCCTCTCTGTTCTCTGTGGACGTCCCACAGTTTACCATCTTCATCCTCTCTGTTCTCTGTGGACGTCCCACAGTTTACCATCTTCATCCTCTCTGTTTTCTGTGGACGTCCCACAGTTTACCATCTTCATCCTCTCCGTGGACGTCCCACAGTTTACCATCTTCATCCTCACTGTTCTCTGTGGACGTCCCACAGTTTACCATCTTCATCCTCTCTGTAGTGCTACTAGTTTTTAAAAAAATGTTTTGCTACTTTTACATTGCTTGTTTTCATCCAAAATGAGATGTGGTCATGATCAACTTCTCTCCAATGGTTCTGATTACTGAGCAGGACAGGGGGGGGGGGGGGGGCATCAACAAATCCTTCAAAAATGATGTCTGTGTGAATTATTTCAAAAGTGCAATTGGCTTCTATTAAATGCACATTTTCAATGATTTGATTTATTTCTAAATAATTTATTATTTCCGAAGTTGAGGAGGGGCAAGTCCCCCCCCCGGGATCTACGCCCATGATTGTCGCCGTTGCTTGTTTCCAGTGATAATAACATTGTACCATACAGTTGATGGAGATCTGGGACTGTAACATCGTTAACCCATTTTTTCTCTCACTATCCCTCACTATGTGAATTCAGTACTCTAAGATACACACCATTTATTTCAGTGCAACCTAGGCCATGTGATGGTGTATACTGTATGTTGCTATGATGCCACACGATATTTAAAAGACCAAGAAGCCTAAAAAATCTAAGAATTTTTTATTTTTTTATTAACAAATTTAATTCATTTTTTTAACACAGAAAATCTACGTAAGTGTTTGGAGTAATCACACACAAACAACAATATTACAGTGCATACTTCCACGAAGGCTGAACACAATTAGGGAAAAAATTGGAAAATTACCTCACAATTTTCAGGAAGATTTTTTTTCTTTCTTTTTTTAAATCATAGAGTCATCAAGATCTGCTCAAACATTTAAAGGTTTCTTTTCTGGTCGATGAACCATCCTTCCACCTAGCTTTGTGAAAATCTGTCGGGTAGTTTTTGTGTAATCCTGCTAACAATGATGACACGGGTGAAAGAATAACCTCCCTGGTTCAGGTTATCCATGTTTCCTTCATGGATGTGCACCTCTATTCACACATTCACCCAAATCTCATCAAATATCCTCTAAAACTGAAGGTAAAACAGCAAAGACATGTTTTCTAAAAGAGCAGCAGCCCCCTGCCTTGTCTCCCCCTCTTCCATGCCTCATTGCTCACCTTCTCCCCTTCAAATCACACTATTTCATTGCATCCCATGCTGTCAATCTGCCAGGCAGCGAGCGCTTTAAAACAATGCACCAATCACTGCAAAAGGATTGTGGCACGCGCCTCATCTCCTGTCGTCCGGTGGGATTGGCTGCTGCTCTGTGCCCTGTGCTTTCCACCTAACAGCCAGACCTCCGGACCACTGTGTGGTTGCCAGGAGCAAAAAGCTCTAATGATTGCCCACTGCCACTGAAGCAGAGCCAGGGACACACAGACACAGACAGACCTGCAAAAACCAGAAAGCTTGTAGGGATTGTGGAGAGGAAAAACAAAACAATTTGCGTATTTCTAGACGTGCGTTGATGGTTTTTCTCTCTGTCATCCACTGTCATCATCCTTGTAATTAGATACAGTATGTTCTTCACATTTCATGTGGAAAACATATGTTGTGTTCAGCCTCATGCATGTTTTTGAGCAGGATGACTCAGTCATGGACTATTTTTCTTTATATACTCTTGTGGCACAAACAGCATCTTGGGATATGTGCAGGTAATGGCAGCTTGAGCCTTCTCAGGGGAAAAAACAGATTCTGAATTCAGTCTCTCCTTCTTTCATCTTTTATTTATGTCCCCCTCTGTCTTGTTCTCTCAGTCCTCCACATTTATAATTACTCTCACCTTTTCTCTGCCTCACGGTGTCGTCGCTCTAGACGCTTTAATTTCTCCGTCTGATGGACTCTCCTCCCTGTCTGCCGTCTGGTTCCTCTTCTCTCTGCCTCTCTGTCACCTGCTTTTTGTCCTGAGTAAGGGAAAGCTTTTAGTTCCCTATCAAACTTTCATGAATTATGAAAGATCACTGTCCAGCAGCCAGAGCACAGACACATCTCATTGTGTGTGTGGCTCTCTATTGAAGCAGTTCAGAGAGGACAGGTACAGAATCCAGCCAGGAACACCTTGCTCTGCAGACTTTTGGAATGAATTATTTAAACTGTTGTGACCCCCCCCAGTCCCCAAACTGGTGTATGATGCACACAGACGACATATCCATCTGCCAAACCTCAGGCCTAGGACAGTCACAAGAGAAGCCTCATGAACACAGCCTGCAGACCGACTGCAGGTCAAACTATTCACCTGACATGGAGAGTAGAGCCTGAGCTTGTTGACACTTTGCACCAGGTAAGGCAGCATTTTTAACTTCCCTCGCAGAACCAATTTTAGTTTGTTACCTCCGCCAAGGAGTTTATGTGATTGGTTCGTTTTGTTTGTCTGTTTGTTAGCAGTATTACGCAAAAATTAAAGGATGGATTTCCATGAAATTTTCACCAAAGATGGACCCTGGCATAGAGGCAGGGGTGGAAATCCTGGGGGGGACATGTCTGACCTGACCTGGTTACATGGCTACTACTGACACCTAGTAGATACATTTAGACAAAAAACCTGCATAATCATTAATCCAGAGACATATTTAATGTCTGAATGTATGGAATGTTGTTAAATTCTAACACTGAACCATTTCTCTTTCGGCTTATCCTGCAGGGTAATGGGGGGGCATCGGGCAATTTACAGCCACCAGTTCACCTCTAGTGCATGTTTTGGGACTGTGGGAGGAACCTGAAGGGAACCCACGCAGACATGGGGAGTGTCCCAGGTCCTCGGGTGGATTTAAACCCAGGACCTTCTTGCTGTGAGGCAGCAATGCTACCAACTACGCCACTATGCCTAATACCGAACCATTTTTAACAAATAAGTATCGAAAAAGCACATATATTTCGGTGCTCTGTGCAGCACTATTTTCCTCTCATTTCTTTTCACCTATGACCTCCAGTTTGTTTATTGCATTGTGCTTTATCAACAGCACACTCAAAAATCAAGCACATTTCGTATGCATGCGGTCTTTTTGGACTATACTTAATTTTGGAACTTTTATATTACAGCTACATACATACAAATGTCTGCTGGACTGCTTTACAAACTCCAGCTGTGAGGGCAGTAACATTGAGATACACAAGGTGGTATTTTATGGTCTGATCACAGTATTTTTAGAATGGAATATTTTTTTAAAATGGACAACTTTTTGGTTCATGTTAAATTAAAGCAGTCAGTATTTCCAACCGTGATGTTTATCCGGGCGATGTGAGGGCTGCTGTCAGTGACCTTACGTCATCACACAGTAGCAGAGATGTAGCTGGGAGCAGCGTGAATGCAAAGTAAGTCAGCTAACGAGATGAGCCGCGCCGCTGGCAAATACATACAGAAGATCTCACGTCTTAGGATTCAAGTCGGACGCTGAGCATAGAAAGAGTTGAGAGCTTCAGTGTGGATTAGTGGTGCTGGGAGTTGCTTATGCTCTTCAGGAAAACACAGAACAGCGCCAACTGGATTACACAGTTTGGGAAAAGGTTACACACTTCACTGCTTGTGAGAGGGATGAACAGAAAGAACAAGCTCACAACATGGGTAATTGGAGAAATCTGCATTCCCTCCTCCTGACAGCACAGTAACACAGGTGTTCCTATAGACCGGGTGGGAATATTAAAGTTTACTCTGTGTTCTTGGAAAAAAAATAACTATTTTGTGGCTGTTAAATTCCGTTGCATTGATTGATTGGAAACTGAAATTAAAGGCAGCCAAATCCAGACACTTTCTGATTTTGACGACGTATAGAGCAGCTACAGCATCCTTGTCTTCCTTCTACGGCTGTAGTCATCAACATTCCAGGCCTGTGGAGCAGGGTCAGTCTCCAATATTGTAATTACTGTGATCCACTCCTGCTCCATATCTACAGCAGGATGAACAGATTGAACATGCAAGCTATTCCAAAGCAGGTATTATTAGAAACAGATGGCATCTGGATCAGAATGCAAAAATACATCAAAGAAACAAAAGAAACAAAAGAAACATGCTGCACATGCCGCTGCAGCGACTTGATGAATAAACAGCAGGTCAGACACTAGCAGTACATAGATTAGTTGCAGCTGCAATGGACATTGGTATAATTACCCAAATGTGCATGTTGCTGTATGTAAATACTGATGTCCTGGTAAATGCATATATTACATGACTTCCTTGGTGCTGTCATGATCTATCGCCCTAAAGCAAACTGATTATTGAATTTTTGGACAACCCCTGACAATGGACAATAAACTTCAGCGGATGGTGTGTATTTATGAGATGCAGGAGAGCTAATGTGCATTCTGAGTCTGACTCCAACATGATAATAGGGTGTGTGGGAGGAGAAGACTGCAGAAGGAGTGGGTGGACAGAAACAGAGATGAACTCAAGAGGTGAGTGTGAATGAGGACTGTGGATTCCATATTTCTGCTGTCATAACACTGAATAATAAATGTGAGGTGGATTCTATGGATGCAGCATCTCCTCATGCTGCATCTCATGCTACAGGGCTGAAATGTGTCCTAAGAGGAAAACAACAAGGAGATTTTTCGTACAGCTGCAGACGTACTACTTTCAGGGTTTCATCAGTGCAGCACGTGTTTTTGCTTAATGTCCAACCGATGCAGTTGTCATCTTCACACCTCTGGCCCACATCATTTAAGTATCAAACATACTTGCACCCATGATGCACCCATTGCAGTGTGCAGCAGAAAGCGATTGCCCCGTTGCTCAACAAAACCTGGTCTGCTGGTGATGCATAGATGAGCTCTGACATCATCTGAATCAGCAGGTACATTTTCATCCACCCGCCTCTCACCTGAATGTATTCTTTGCACCGATGCAGGTGTGAATGTCTGAATCCAAATGTCTCTGAAGAGTCTAACTGCCACAGACTTTCTGACAAGACTTAATCATCACATTTAATCTTTTGAAACAAACAATAATCTTTCATTCATTCACTTGTCTCTCCTAATAAAGCTTTGCCTCATGCATAAATATCATTGATAGCGGATATGCACTTATCATTTATGCTCCTGGGGGATCGCTGCAGGTAATTAATTAATATTTCCTCATTCATCTTCTATTAATCCCATCAGCTTCTCCAAACTGATATGTTTTAGAACTCGATCTGCAGTCTGTGTTCTGCGTGCATCACTAGGCTTATTACATAAGCCTTATTTCCACTGTGTTGTTCCGACTTGACTTTTTTGTGTTTCTATTAGGTGAAAGGTACCCAGTACTTTTCTAGTACGTCCTCCATTGCTGCTCCAAGCTGAGCAGGTACTAAAAGGTCACATGATAAGACCACTGATTGGTCAACGCATGGCAAGCACAGAATATCCTGCACAGCACAAATCAATGGCGCCACACTCAAACAGCCAAGTTGGTTTAGTGACTAACTTTTTTTTTATTGCTGCTATACTGAGGAGGTGCAGACGTTCCTGTCTTAAACAGCTGATGAGAGGATCACGAGAGGAGTGAGTCACATTGAAGACTACGCCAAGGCAGTTTCACGTGGCGCCCACCTACCCTGAGGAGGTTCTATCCCATAATGGAAAAGGACCAACAGAGAAGTACCTGATACCAAGGTGAGTCGAGCAGAGCTGGTACTACAAAGTGGAAATGGGGCTATAAACAGCAGTCATCCTCCTCTTCATCAGTTGAATATGGCTGCATTTGCTCACATGCAAATATGTTTGTGGGTTCAGTACATTAATGAGTAAAGAAATAACATCCTGTATTAACTGGGTTAGGATTCAAGCCGACATGACCTCAGACCCCAGAGAGTCAAATAGCACCTATGAATAATTAAGGAACAAAATACAACCTTTGTACCTTTTATCTTACTTTGAAATCAGATGATGCACTTTTAAAAGTGAGTTGGACACATCCTAAATTAACCTGAGCCATGAACGTCACACCTTCAGATTATTTAAATAAGCCCCAAAGATATATAACATGTTTTATTGGGATATACGTTAAAATAAACTAGCAAACATCAGACTTACCATAAAAAAACATTTAGAACAACAGGAAATACTGAACAGAAATAATGTTCAGTTGTACTTAGAAAAGTAACTATTGTATTGCATGCTCTGCATTAATCTAAACATTCAGAGATACCTCCGAATATTGACTTTGCCCGAAGCACAACACTGTTTTGTGTTTAGTTCATTTGGGATCTCAATTAGACTCACGACAGTTGTGCATGTGAACAAAAGTCCAGTGGCACAGGGGAAGCTCATTAAGTGGACTGGAGTGTGGATGAGCTGTCATCTCACCGGATAGGAGTCAAAACACATCTGATTCCAGCCGCTATAACTTTAACCAAAGCATGATGGGTTTTAGACTGTGGTCTGTCCTGTCATCGTCTACTGCTAGGATTGTCTAACAGTCCGTCTTAGTGACCCCGAAGAAACACAGTTTGGGTACCTCCTGAAGACCTCCATGAATCCAGATGAAGTAACCAACAACCAGGCCCTCATCCGTCGGCCGCCCCCCGTACACAACCGGCTCCACCGTCACCCACAAGTCTCCCACAAAGTCTCCACAAAGTCTCCACAAAGTCTCCACAAAGTCTCCACAAAGTCTCCCACAAGCCAAGATGCCATCAGGATAGTGTAACTACCAAGGGATTGAATCATCTAGTCCTAGGAAGAACTTTGACCGGGTTATATTCTCAGTCCTGGAAACTATTCAAATTATCTCATTATCTGGGAATCAAATTTTGGTCATTGACAGTAAATCAAGCGACTAACTCTTCTATGGCTGAACTTGTAATCTGGCACATGGGGCATTTTATGGTAGATCAATGTACCTTGCAAGCCAAATCAATACATTTTAATTCATTGACATAGTAAGTAAGTAATAGACATAGTACAGGCGTTCTACAACTCTTCCATGGTTGTGGTTTATGGTATGAATGGAAGACAAAGTTGGTTTCAGTCTGCACAGACAGAGCTGTAGTCAATGTTTACAATGGGGTCGTTTCGTGAGATGGTGGCGATGGCAGATTCTGCTGTGTATATTCTAGGTACCACCCTATTACCTGACAGTCAAATTCAAGTGGCTACAAGTGATGACAGTGACCTAACACATGTCTGCTTCATGCAGTGCAAAAGGTGAGCACCAAGCAACATCTTCAGGTGCTCCTTTGTGAACCAGACCAAAGACGTTATGTATGGCCCTTAGCTTCATTTTTTATACTGACACTTGGCTGGCCCAATCACATCTCTTACCAGGCTCCTCCTACTCTTTCTTCTGTATTCCTCCTGACAGATATGGTGGTTCAGAACCAAAGGTCTGTGGATGAAGCAGGGCATCAGATGCCAGAATGGACAAACCAAAGCAGAAAGGAGGTGCAGAGAGAGAAGTTATGGAGGAAAAAGACAAAACAAATGTACAGACAGATGCCACCAAATGTGCCAAAATAACCAACCAACCAATAACCAGGGTCTGCTACAGCTTCACTGTCATCAGCAGTACAACAACATGTATGTGAAGGAGGAGAGGTGGATGGCCATGGAGAGGAGCACACATGTGACAGGGAAGACGTAGAGGAGGGACCGTGACGGAGCCGAGGGACAGACTGAGGAGGAGCAGGAGGAAAGTATAGTTGAAGTGGTGAAGAGTAGCTTATCATCGGGGAGTTAGTGTGTGTTAATGTCAAACAGTAATTAATCAGCTGACATTTGTTTGTGTTGCTCACAAAGTTCCCTGAAGCAGTCAGTTATAACATCCAGCAACGTTAGCATTTTGCATCACGCTGCTGAGTCCATATTTAGCATCATGTTAGGCTAAGGGTTGATAAAGATGCAACTTCACATGGTAGACTTATGAACTTTAGGTCAAATAAAACCATATTATACACATCTGCCATATACTGGAGAGGTGCCTTTAGATGTCTTGGGAATTTTAAGCACTTATTTTATTTTTTATTTTATTTTGAAAATTAAATTTTCTCTCAAATATCCAATTAACAGGAATTGCAATTAACAGGGACAACTTAATTAACTTTTTTCTAGCTTTCTTTAGAAATGCACCTTTGATGACTGACCCTCACAAACAAACTGTACAAAAAAGGCATCAGTTTATCATCAATCTTCATATTAACCTTAAAATCATCTTTCCATGAAAATTCTAAATATTAAAAACCACAACAATTTACCAGAATTATGTATGTGTATAGGCTGGTAAAGCAGGGATGTCAAGTTTGCCAGATATGCTCTGGACAAAATTATCACCATTCAGTCACCTACTTAAAAATATATGAATAAAATTAGCATACAATTCAAAATACTAAAAGGCACAACTACATAACATGGTTGTTATGTGTGTATTTGGTGAAGCTGAATATATAGTTTGCCAGATATGATTTAGCTCCTTCTTTTCCTTCATTGTGCTGTTCTTGATCTGTACATGAATAAATTGATAAAAATAAATAACATCACAATCCTTGGTTGTCTTATTATAAATTCAGATTAGATATGTTTTAACTTGGGTTATAAGGTACATTGAATTAGAATTATTACACAGGTATACAGTATATGCAGATAATGAAGCATATAGTTTTAGAAGTTCAGTTTCGTTTTGTGTTTGCTGGACACAATGCAGCTTTAGAGGTCTGCAATCTGCAAGAGCCCCTCCAGATACCATGGTTGATAACATCAACAGATCATTGTCTGATCAGCAAATGGCTGAAACCAGTAAAACACTAGCACTGGTGTGAACGAACCAAATCAAATGGAGCGATGCATACTGCTTTTGTACACTTGCTGAGAGCATTTCTAAGGAGCCATGTATACCAAAACCAAAAAAACAACATGTTTTAAAGGATGTCTGTGAGCACAGCATGCAAATATCTATTTGTTCCACTTTTCCTGAATGAGACCCACAAACGTTTCATCAAAAATAAGCAGCTTATATTTTTCAGTAAATCCAAAATCATGGGCCCTCTGTGGGTGGACTTGTAACTGTTGTGCCAAATTTATAGCTCTGCACAGTGCAGTAATGGATACAGTAGAGGACTGGAAATACAATTTCCACATGAGGAATGACAATAATTAGAGAGAAATATACAGAGTGAGGGAGACAGATACCCCAGCGCTGAGCAGCAGTGTTACTGTAAGTCTCCCGTTTAAAGCCGCTGCTCTTTCAGCACATTCAGTCTGGGTGCAGTGCAGTAAAACTCCAACCTGACTGATGCAAGATTTTTAATTGAGCAAAGGGCAGAAGATCCACAGATGGTGCAACATATAAACACACCGCAGAGCAATTAAGCAAAGTTATTTTTCAGCTCCTTTTTCAAGGGCATTAGAGGAGGCAGTTCCCCCCAAACATGATGTGAATGGAGCAGATAAAAAGAGATGAAGCCGGAGGAAAGAGGGAGACAGAGGAGAAGGAGGAGGAGGAGGAGGGGTAAAACTACGCTAACTGACAGATGTGTACAATGTGCAGGAATGTTTGGAGCTTTTGTTCCTACAGAATGTAACTGAGCTTGTTTAGTGGTTCCTATTCATGCAGGTACCAACAGTTACATGTATATCATCGAACACAGCGGTGTGTGTTCTCCCCAAACGTCACGTCTTAAAGTGCAGGAGCAACATATGTTCCTATCTCCACATCAACATAGCAGCTCTGGAACCCACCTGGAGCTGATGTCAACATGTACAGTCTGTAGGTATATGTAGGTCCCTCTTTAAAAGCACTGTCGACGTATCTATTCTCAGGCGCTTTCTTCTACACCGTGCAAAGTGGTGCACACTGCAGCTACATGGTTAAAGTGGCAAACTGCTCCCATCCATGCATCCGTGGGAGAGTTGGTGTCATTGTTGGATTATTATTATTTCTTCCTGTATTTTTGCTGAAAGGTGAGGCAGCAAGTTTAATAGTAACAAAACAACACAAAAAGGTCTGGAATCATTTATAACCGTCCTTGAAAAAGTGTACTTCAGTGAATGTCTGCAGACTGTGTGTGTTGTGTTGTGTTGTGTTGAACTGATTGCTGTCCCTCCACCATATTGCAACGTGCTGGACTTGGACGGGGTTCTGCCTGCTAGTCTGCCTACTGGGACTGAAAGACTCTGGCGGACTCTCTGAGAACTGGAAAGTCTGGAAGCTGAAAAGGTTGTATTTTGTAGTTGTCTTTAAGTTGCATTCTTTTATATCAAAAATAAAGACTGTAATGTTCCTGACATTACTGTGATACATGTTGTGTAAGAGTATAGGATATAGCATTTAAGGCTGGACCTGTACTGGTAAGATGGTGCCCGCTGAAACCACCCGGTTTAGAAAAACCCTGCACCTCTTTGCATCTTGTGCTTTATTTTGAGGCGGATTATGCAATGGGAGTTGGACAAAACCTACTTGAGCACGTGGACCTGAGACCATGCACTTGTAATTGACTACTAACCCTGACCTTGGGCAACCTGCTCTTACAGCTTCTTAATGTTCCATTAATTTGCCTCTAATTGCCCCCATGTAGCGGAGGAGGTATAGAATGACAGGATGAAAGCAGCAGCTTGCGTCAGATGGAGGGAAACACATGGGAGAAGAGGATTGTGTGTGAATATCAGGAAACAGGGGAGATGGATTATGGAGGATTCCCCACTGCTGCACCTTAGTTTTTTGGAGAGGAGGCGCCTACTGTAGGACATGAAGGAGGGTAAAGGGAGATAAATGGGAGTCAACTGAGCTGTGATATGAAGACCAGAAGCACAGGTGGAAGATAAAGCAGAACAGGTTAGATTAACCAGTCCATGGGAGGCACAGTCTCAGCCAGCTGGCTGAGCATTTGCTGGTTTCAGCCATATGAAGAGAGCTGGAGGAGGAGGAGGAGGAGGGAGAGCAGTGAGTGAGGGGAATAGTTAAAATGTGTGGGCTTGGATTTGTCTGTTTTACACTATTGTGACGGTAACTCATAAAATATTATCTATTAAAGGCAGAACAGTCTGCGTTCAGCAGAGCAATACATCGTTAGCACTTCTTATTCTTTAACCTCTGCAACATTTGAATTAAATGTAAAACATGTAGAATTTAACTACTAGTCAGATCTCAGCATTTCAATTATCAATGTGTTTGGATATGAATATGAAATAGGATGGTTGTTGGTGTATAGAAGGGAAAAGGCCAAAGCTAAAACTTGTTTGTTTTTTTCTGACTGATGGAGGACAGAAGCTTCACAGCTGAAATGCTGACACAAACGTTGATAAAGTGGTTTAAACTGTGAGAACCAGCAGATGTAGAGTTTAGACATGTCATATTTGTCTGGAGACGTTGGCTGAGCATACATGAGGTTTTTCTGCTACATCATAAACAGCTGGCAGCCGCCCAGTTCCACAGGCTCCCAGTGCTCATGGCCAGTCCTCCATGCTGGCTTCAGTTGTTGTTTAGGGAGGAAAGATGCTGCTCATTCACTTCCAGAGTTGCATGTTGGAGATAAACCATATTGCTACTGTTGGCAGAACATCTTTTTAATCAGGAAACCTGCCTTGTGTTTAATATGACAAATGTCAGTCTGCATAATGTATTTAGGCTTTTAGAGCTTTTTCAGCCCCATAGATGATGTAAACCTGCAAAAACAAACATGAAAATCACAAATCACTGACCAGTCATTGGAGCAGAACTTATGACACTCTTACTTCTAAATAAATTGTGTTTGTGTGCATACACAAACACATCAGATTATGTTTGTATCCTGCTCAGTGGTCTGAACCATTGCAGAACATATGCATCTAACAACTTCTCCTTTTGTGATGTAAACGTGATGTTGTACGATTGGAAAAACTAGCTGCACACCTTTTAGCATGTCAAACAATAAAAAAAAAGTTTATGATTCTTCCCCAAAGAGCGAAGGACAATAAAAGAAGAGATCTGTAGCATCAGGCCATCCACAGGAGGATGGATATGGTAAACAGTGACCATGTCCATCTGTGGCAAACACTTCATTACAGGTTAGTTAATGATAATTAATGTGTGCTGACTGAATAGATCTAAGCCTTAATATAAGATAAGATATCCCTTTATTAGTCCCACAGTGGGGAAATTTACAATATAATTTAAATGCTTGATATCAAAATTCAACACAGTTGTCTTGCCGACTTAGCCAAAGAGACCAAAACCAATTTTTGTTCCAGGGTGTAATTCTGTTCATTTTTACTGTACATTTTAACATGCGGGTCAGAGATGTAATAAGTATCAGGCTGGAGTGTTATGTGAAAACCACTTATGTGTTTTTACCATTTGACCACCATACAACACTCCTGAATATAACTCAGACTTCCATCTCTGTGTGTTCACAGAGGTCAGGAGAAAATGTGAAACAATAGGAATAAAAACCACAGTAACTTCTGTCTAAACACGTCCTCAGCATCACTGATTAGCTATTAGCTGTGATATTTACATCTGTTTTTACTGACTGTTATTTTATCTGTTGTATTGATGTCTGATGGTTACATTTATTATTGTTGTCTGTTTTGTGTTGTCTTATCACCCCTCTGGGATTAATAAAGTAATCCTTGATCCTTCATCCTAATATAAACTGGCCGGTATCCGATATTTTACTCAGTGACTTTTTGGAGATCTCGCAACCAAACATGACCCTGAACCTGAATTAGACATAACAATAACCTTAAAATATACAGTATGTGTTTGGCCTCTTTGTCTGCCATGAACCCTGCAAACTTTAGCATGCAGATAGGCTACAGCATAGAACTGAAAATGACCTATTGAGTATTTTGCTGTCATTTCTAGCTGTCAGGATGTAGCTGGCTGACAATAGACGTTACATAGATGAGTGAGTTTCCAGAAATGGATTAACCTGAGGTTTCCAGGTTTCTGACATTTTCACTTTTTCTTTATTGTGTTGCTTTTTCCATCTCTTTATTTGATGTTAAACTAATGACATCATTGCTGCAAAGCAGAACCACTGTCTCCATTATGATAGTCTGTGTTTATTACATGACCTGTTATTATTATTATGTTACTTTATGTTGTTTACCATGATCAATATTAGAAGGTGTGTCTGCTCTGATGTATTAACGTATGAATACCTTCTGGTATTTGGACATGTTGTTAAAACAAACTCTATTCTAAAACCAGGTGTTTTGTGATCGGACCATATTTTTCACAGTCAAAACTTCAGCTACACCATCTCTTAGAGTATTTACCATTCGCTCAGATCTACAGGCTCAATCAGCTCACATATTATTTGCTCATCATCATCTTTAACGAACCTGTGATGAAATGTAGATTTTTCAATCTGATGTCTGTCAACATCGACGCCAAAGACTACATGGGTTCTGAGAAAAGTGTCAGAAGTGTAGACTTATGTGTGCCTGAAGGAGGATTCAAAGAAATGATGAGGTGGGACAAATGGACACATCTAGACCAGCACAGATTCTAAACAGGAAGTAAATGACAGGAAGTAAAACTCCTCTGCTCCGCTACAAAGAGGAAATAAATCTCTGTCTTTCATTCACCTGCTGGTATCCAGCCGCTGATAAGATCATTTCTCTTTCTTATCCTCCCTCTCTTTGTATCACGACTCCCTGCTTACTCTCCCCAGCCCACTTCTCACTCCCTACTTCCTGGATATGTCCAGCTGTCCGTCTCTTGTCATTCATTTGTCACTTTCTGCGCTATGAGGACTGTTTCTTGTTCTTTTTTAACTTCACTTTTCTGTTTGTCTCCTTCCGTCCTCCTCCTCCTCCTCCTCCTCTTTCTCTCCACTGCCTTCCTCTCTTATGATGCGTTTAGCATTCAAGGCCTCTCACTGCTGCATCACAGGCCTGTTTGTTTCACTGAGCTGCAAAGAGAGAGAGAGAGAGAGAGAGAGAAAAAAGACCCAATTCCTCAGGGACAGAGTAAAATGTTCTCACTGTGGAGCATAATGCAGCTGCATGGATGCATATATGAGCTGCAGATGCTTAAGATTCACATCTTTGCAAACACACACAAACACAATGTGATAAACGTGTGCAATATATATATATATATATATATATATATATATATATATATATATATATATATATATATATATATATATATATATATATATATATATATATATATATATATATATATATATATATATATATTCACCTAAAAACACAAGCAAGCATGTATGCATTCAGATTACACACAACTGAAATCTGCACACATCTCCAACCCACCCACTATTAATCATGAAGCATAACAAGAACCATTAAAATCTTAATACCTATCCAATGTTAATGCCACTTGCCATTTGACTTTGGCACTTACACTGCAGTTCAACACCCATACAATTAACCTCCAGTTGTTTGCATGTCAAATATGGAGGGGAGCTTAACTTATCTGTGCCCCCTCCACACAGAGACACAGGTCAACAAGCTAATGAAGAAGTTCTCGCTCTGCTCATGCAGGAAGAGCATATGCTAAATCCTCCATTGGTTAGACAACGGCCCACAATGCATCTCTAACATAACATAACATTCCAATTAGAACAAATTATTAGGACATTAAGCGTTCATGTTTACTGAATCAGAACAAACTGGGTCATATTTGTCTTAGATGCTGACAGAGGATTCATTTACTGCAGCAGCCCCCAGCTCTGTTCTGCTCCAACACTGTCCCCAGATAGAGTCTTAACCTGGAGGCCGGCTGTCACACACACACAACACTGAGCAGCACAAACATGTCCACACAACAACCCTCCAAAATAAAATCTAACAAACAAGCACACATGCAGAGCTGGGAGGTTGGAATTAAAGAGCAGCAGAGCTCTGTGGAGCAGAGGAGCAGAGAGGAGCGATCTGAGGAGGGAGGTGGGAATACTCCACCCGATCAGCCTCAAGGCCTCCACTAATTACCTGTCAATGACAAGGAACAGAGATCTGTTCGGTAAATATTGTCTCACGCCGTCATCCTCAGTGATCACAGTTCAACCATAATGTCCACTGACTGGAGAAAGAGGATAATTTGCCATATGTTTCTGTAATTTAGGGATAATGAGTTGTGAATGAGCTCCAAAGTGACACTGTGGTATTAAACAGTGTGATACCAACTAAAGGTCAGCCGGCAGACACACACTCATCACCCAGGATGATGAAAAGATGTTATTTTATTTTCAAAAGCTCATTTGAATTTCAAATGTCCACCTTATTTGGATGATAAGATAACAAACAACAGTTTGTAAACATATATAAAAAAATGCTTATTGTTAGAAGAGACAAGCTGAGTTTCAGCTTCATATTTAAATTCTGATGTTCCATGATACAGTGACTGAGGTCCTTTACTGTTCATGACAGTAACACTTGGACAGGACATACAATCATTTCCTTCAACTGCTTCATCGTGATTTTCTACTTCCTGTATAGTCCTGACAGCTCTTTTCTCTAGACCTCACTTTGTTATCATCTGTAGCCCTCTGGTGAAGGGAAGTATATGATCATTAATGCATCACAGCAGCTTTCTTAAATAATGTAGAATTCACAACCCCCTCTTCCCCCAGACTTCAAGCTCAACAGATCCATCCATCCATCCATCCATCCACCCACCCATCCATCCATCCACCCATCCACCCACCCATCCATCCATCCATCCATCCATCCATCCATCCACCCATCCACCCACCCATCCATCCACCCATCCATCCATCCATCCATCCATCCATCCATCCATCCACCCATCCATCCATCCACCCATCCACCCACCCATCCATCCATCCACCCATCCACCCATCCACCCACCCATCCATCCACCCATCCATCCACCCATCCATCCATCCATCCATCCACCCATCCATCCACCCATCCATCCACCCACCCACCCATCCATCCATCCACCCATCCATCCATCCACCAATCCATCCACCCATCCATCCACCCATCCACCCATCCATCCATCCATCCACCCATCCATCCATCCATCCACCCATCCATCCATCCATCCACCCATCCACTTCCACTTCCACATATCTGGGGTCTAGGTGCAGTAGCAACAGGCTAAGCAGGGTATTCCAAACATCCCTCTCCCAAGCAACACTTTCCAGCTCCTCCTAGACAATTTGAGATTTGTAAGAGTTCTGGGTCTACCCCCTGGGTGTGACGTTCCCAGAAAACCTCCAACCGGAGGCACCAAGGAAGCATCCTGACCAGATGAAGGAGCGAAAGAGCAAAGGAGCAGCGGCTCTAATCCTAGTCCCTCCAGATGTCCAGGGCTCCTGAACCCAGTCACCCCACAGAGGAAGCTCATTTCGCTCATGACCGAAGATGAGGGTTGGAACCTAAAACGACAAGTGAATCCAGAGCTCTCCCTTCTGGCTCAGCTCCCTCTTCACTGACATGACTACAGCGCCAACATTACTGCTGATGCTCCACCTTTTTTCTGCAGACTTTGAATTGGAGGGGGGGGGGGGAGTATGTGCTGAAGGTGAAAGACTGATGAAGACAACAGAACCACGAAAGAGCTCCATGTATGTTTCTGAAGAACAATCACGCTGTACAAAGGGAAGACGGGACTTCAGTCTACAGAGAAGAGTTTCTGTTAAAATAATGTATGATAATGTACAATAATGTATAACGTATGATAATGCAGATAATGTATGGTGATGTATTACAATGTGTAATAATGTATAATAACGTGTGATAATGTATAATGAAGTATGATAATATTTAGAAATGTGTGATAATATATAATAATGTACGATAATGTATAACGTATGATAATGCAGATAATGTATGGTGATGTATTACAATGTGTAATAATGTATAATAGCGTGTGATAATGTATAATGAAGTATGATAATATTTAGAAATGTGTGATAATATATAATAATGCACGATAATGTATAATAATGTATAATAATGTATGATAATGTATAATAATGTACAGTGATGTGTGATAATGTATAATAAAGTATGATAATATATAGAAATACATGATAATATATAATAATGTACGATAATGTATAATAATGCACGATAATGTATAATAATGCACGACAATGTATAATAATGTATAATAATGCACGATAATGTATAATAATGTATAATAATGCACAATAATGTATAATAATGTATAATAATGCACGGTAATGTATGTCAGTGAGTTCAGTGCTGACCAATAACCACATGTCAGGTCTGTGATTCCCTGAGAGATTTCTGAGATTTTTCCTAACATTAACTTACAGCTGTTAAGATGAACATTTCAAGATTTTCAAGATTAATAATAATGAAAGAATAACTTGTAGTCAAGGGAATAAAATAAATGTAGATTGTATTTAATGGTCCACAAGGTAAAAAATGGTGAAAACCAGTAGTGTTTTGAATAATTTGATCAAACCCTAGCAATTTTTACCAAGTTCAATCACCCTGTCAGAGCTGTCAGTCTCCTACACAAGTACAACCTGGTGGTGTAAACCTCACTTAACCTGAATATTCTGTTCAGTGCAATCACACAAAAAGGCTTCAAAGGTGTGACAATCTTTAATCAGTGCCAAAAAAACTTATTTTTCAAATTCTTGCACATAGCGTTTCTTAATATTTGACGTAGGAATGCTGTGCGTTGTGTGTGGAGATACAGAGACAGAGGATGTGTGGCTTTTTGGAAAGGTTTAATAGATAAATCGGTCAGACTTATCACTACAGCATTTATAACAATGTAAGTTAGAGAAAATGGTAAAATATAAGAAGGCTTTTGCAGTATAGAGCGCATTACCTGAGGCGATGGTATGTTAGGTTCTGTTTTAATGCAGAACCTTTAGGACTGTGTTTCCACAGCAGGGCCATATGCTGGGTGTCTTAGTCCAGTTGGACCCAAACTGGCTCTAAACGGTCCTTAGCTTCTGCCAGAGTGAGACAAAGAGCAGATCACTCTCCCAGTCTGTCACTGACATGAGGATGGAGGGAACGGGAGGAAGGAGATTGTGTTTGTGAGGAGGTATGCAGGGTTTGTCATTATTACAGCTCCTTATGAAGTTTGTGTGTTGCTGTTCCTCCAGTTTTATCACCTGGATTCTAACTTACAGGTGTGCTGCTGCTGCACAGGCTGTACTCTGACGATGTGTTTGGGAGTCTTGATCCTCCCCCAGAAGATTTTTAGCAGAATCATTTCCTGTGTGCCGTTAGATGCATTGATAATTTCACCTCGTTATACTAGCATGAATTCAGAGCAAGTGGGCGGGCCCTGATCACATATTTAACATGACAGACGTATCAAAGGCAACAACTGTCTGCCAGCTTTTATAAAAAGCAATAGTCTAAAATTCATGAGTGACAGATCTGGGGAGGGTGTGTTAGTGTTCATATTTTGATTTTTTATTAGACTTAAAAGGCTCACTGCCCTCCTTCTGTATGGGTGTTTCAGAGGCTACAGACATTTTAATGAGCAACTGGTTTTAAGATTTCTTAATTATCTTGCTGCATTTGCAGATCATTTCACTGGCATTAAGTTTATTTCTTGTATTTTAGGTACTATCTTTCACAGTGTACAGTTTACCATTTCATTCTCTTTTCTTTTACAGTCCTTCATTCTTTACAGAAGTGAAAACATCATTTTTCATTGTTTAAAGTGCAAAAAGAAAAGCAAATTTTAGGCATAGTGTCACTAGTTATTCAACTGCACCTGCAATTTTACTAACACTGGGTGCTTTTCATTTCATTTAGATGCACTAGTTGTTGTAAAAATGTTCCCTTCCCCGGTGTGTGTTACCTTCCATTGTACCTTAACAAAGGCTGAGGCAGCCTGTTGAGGTGTGTGTCAGCTGAACGATGTGCAGTTTACTCACTGTCATGGCAACACTTACTGGGTGCTTTGACCACTCAAACATAAAACACAGTTTGATGGAGGTTTGTGACATAATGACGAAATTTAATCTATTATTATTATCATTATCATAGGAAATGTGTTGTGGGCATTCTTTTCATGACAGTCAACAGAAATTAAAAATGTAATATTCATGTCCATGTATACAAATCCTTAGGAATTCATCAATTTTTCACAAACTGATTTTTTTTTATTTTCATGTCAACAAAACTCGACGTCACTCAGAGAGAACAAACCTCCACCAACACAGTTTAGTTTCCTCTTCATGCCATCGCACCTCAAACCAGTCCTGTGATAGTCTGACTCCTGCTAAAACTATAGACTAACTAAACTGTGATTGCTGTTCCTGCATGACTGGTGGAGACTCTGCAGCCATCAGTTAGTATCGGAGCCAATTTCTGCAAATTGTAATTTTTTAATTATGTTTTAAAACATTTTATCGATCAAAACGATAATACATTTATTGTCTTAGTCTTGCTTCATCAATAATCAAATACCTTTTAAGTCTGACTGACTCCTAATACATGCCCTGACATGGTCTTAGGCTTAGTTTGTTATTTCCTGTTTTATTTTCACGTCACACTTCCTGCCCTGTTTTGGTTTCCCGCCTTCGGGACTGTTGATTATTTGCACCTGTGTCTTTTTAGCCTTCCTTTCCTAGAGTATTTCGTACGTTTGTCTTCCCTCCTGTCTTGCCCAGTTTGTCGTGCATCATTCCTTGTGTGTCATAATTTAGTCTTCTCCTTTGTGTGTATTTACTTATGCCATTGGTGCCAGCCCCATAGAGAGGTAAGACAGCTCTGAGGGCTGGCAGCTTATTATCGGCTGTTTGGTCCCGGCTTCAGAGACCTGACCAGCCCCTGACCGACCTGACCTGAAAGGGAGCCTTAGATCCAGTCCAGTGGACAGGGCGGTGCCAGCTGGCATTTGAGAGGGTGAAGCAGGCCCTCTGTAGGGAGCCGCACACACACACACACACACACACACACACACACACACACACACACACACACACACACACACACACACACACACACACACACAGACACACACACAGACACACACACAGACACACACACCAAAAATTTCTCTCCCTGTTGTCCTGCAAGCTGATGCATCAAGCACAGAGCTGGAAGCCGCTTTGTCCCAGCAGATACAGGGGGTCAGCCGTCCCACAGTACAGCAGCATGGAGAAGGATTGTCGAACAATCAGGAGGAGCAGTTGACGCCCTGCGTTACCACCTACTGGGACGCTCTTCACCCTCTGTACAGACCATACCCGCTTTAATGGCCCCACAGCAGGAAAGATGCCAACGCCTAGATCACACGGTGGTATTTGGCTTTACAGCCCTTCAGGTTCAGGGTGGTCCATAGGCCAGGGGTGCAGATGATTGTGGCCGACTTCCTCTGCCACGCTCCGGCGGTTGGGGTATGTGGCAATAGGGTTTTTGTTGGAGCTCAGTGGCAGGCGAGAGAGAATGGGGGCGGTTCAGGGAATGGTGCAGAGAGAGAGAGACAGCTAGTCGTCACGGCTGTTTTGTGTTGATCTTATGTTGCAGTCGTGCTGGACTGAGGAGAGTCTGCCTGCTGGAGATGTGAGGGACACGACTGGCAAGGAGCTGAAAAGCTTGAACTTGTGTTTTGACTTTGTTTATGTCGATTAGAACAGGATCATTACTAACACACAGCAGAGGGAGGCCTTAACCATAGAAGAAGATCACTGGCTTTGCTCACCTATATATTGTATATGCTGTTGTGGCATGTTCAAGTTTAAGACATGCAAAAAGTGTCACATTCTGTTTTAGTGTAATATACAGCATGTCAGCCTGTGTGTTGAGGCTGACTGTTGGCTAAAACTTGTAAAAAAATACTCTGCTAACATCATCCAAGACATATTTCAAAGAAAAACTTGTCCAACTAGCTAATTAATTACACTGTGATGTCATGAAGTCGATCCGTTATTTAAAGTGCGTGGAGGGTTCAACTCTCCATGAACATGCACAGCGCTGGCTGCAGACATGCTAACATTAGCTACCACTACTGCAGGGGATTTGGTTTTACAAACATTCTCAGGTGTTTTCCTCAGGTTAAATGTTTGTGTTACTCGTTCACGTTCCAGGTACTGCAGCGAGTGTTGTGAAAAAGTTACATAATGAAAGAATACATCAAAACAACATATTTATGCAATGAATCATTTAAGGTTCTGTCAGATATGTAATTATTGAGTCCAGACAAGCACAAACAGAATCTCTATAACTTGGGAGACAGACAGTTTTCTTTCTTAAATATGATATATATATATATATTTTCTAGGCGGCGTTTAGAGAGAAACCTGTTCTTGAGATTAGGCGATGAGTTTTTGAAACGTCACATCTGTCATACTAGGAGTTTAAAATACAGTATGCTATTGAAGGACATTCAGTTCCCAGACTAGAGGCCCAACACAACAAACCAGCAATAGGACCTCACAAATGTAATACTGATATTTAATACTCTTATAACTGAACAGCACATAGAAACCAGTCACTATGAAGTGCAGGCATGACGTCGTCTTCTCAGAGTTAGTCCAAACAGACAACTGTGGATAAAATACTCATTTTGACAGAGTACATCTGGAAATAATCAAGAGGTGATTTTGAACAAATTTGCGTATTGGCCTCTGGAGCATCGTCCTCCCCATGAAACAGCTGAGCTCAGCTTCCAGATATGCATGTAGACATACCTGCACACATTCTACATACAGCCTGAAGCTACAATTAGGAGCTATAACTGCTGACAAAACCACAGACATGACACCGTCTCAGCAGAGGAAAAGAAAATGATGGAATACACACTGAGAAATTCATTCCAGATTCAGATTCTAACCCAATCTGAATATCTAGAGGGTGCAAACTGTAGACAAAGATCTATATGCCTACAGGGGAGTCGGGTGTTTTTCTTGCTGTCTGCAGACACAGAGCCCCTCATCTGTTCACATGGTATGTTTCATTCCTGATGACCACAACAGGAGCTATGGTGGGGCTGTGGCTGATTTAAAGTGACAGGGAGGCAAGGCCATCTCATTCATCACAGGGGAGTGGCCCACGCTCACCGACTCCCAAGTTACTGTCCGATTTGTAGGACCTGCCTCCAATACAGCCCACCTGTCTTAAGCTGATCTATGCAGTGCCAACAAACCCAAACAAGGTGTCAACCTCCCAGGACAAATAGGCCAGAGCAGACATGAGTGCAGGCAGTAATCCTTCTCACATGCCTCAACTTTGTGGTGATGGAGAATTCATATTGTTTTACCCATGAACTGCTGCACAGGCTGTACTCTACGCCTTCATTCCTCTCTCTTTCATTCCTCTGTGACAGCATCTTCTCTCCTCCCTCCCTCATGCAGCACAGTGTCAAGAAACACAAGTGTGTGGCATCAAAAAAATAACACTCAAACACTGTTGTTTCCTGACCTCAGGCTCCATACAGAGGATTTTACCAACGTAGCAGAGCAAAAGAGCAGAATAGCATATTTCAGAAGTTCCACACGATGTCTTAACTTGTACCTTACCTTGTTGAGGTGACCGGCTGGTGAGTCGCTGTTGTTGACAGTCTGGCATTTGAAGTTGAGCAACGATTCCGCCACGGCATCGCGCTCTCTGCTCCCGTCTTCGTCAGCGGAGGAGAGGCTGTTAGGGGGGGACGAGGTGGCAGGCGAGGGGGGCCATTGGAGTGCAGTGCAGGACAAACCCAGAAAGTTAGATGGCTGGATCAGAAAGGCCTCCAGAGCTATGTTAGCAGATACCTTTGGGAGGAGGGAAGGAGGGATGATAAGGATTCTTATATTAGTCATTAATGGAGAAGTTAAAATATATACTGTATATATCTATCTTTCTCTTGTCACTTATTATTATTATTCTAGGCTGCAGAAAGAAAAGCTGAAGCTATGGGACATTTAGTCATATAATCAACCTTTGCCTAGACTAAGTGAGGCCTTGTGTGTCTTGTGTTACTGTTTGTAAGTCAAGTCGTACCTTAGAAATGACCTGATTGTCTCCTGTCAGCGCCAGGTCGGCGATCCGTTCCACACACTGAACGATCCGGGTGCACGCCCTGGCCTCGTTCTGCGCCATCCACAAAAGATGCTCCTCCACTAGCATCATGTTACTGGCTATGTCTGATATGTAGTCCCCCAGCTGCAACAACACAAGCAGACACACGTGCAGATTGATGCATTTTCCAAGGCTACTGTACACAAACTGTATGCAAATGTGCAGACACACAGACAGACACACACACACACACACACACACACACACACACACACACACACACACACACACACACACACACACACACACACACACACACACACACACACACACACACACACACACACACACACACACCATGTACATCAATCATATCTGCAACAACAGGCACATTTTTTTAATCTGCAGTCAGAACTGTGAGGGAGGCAGTGGTGGCTTCATTCATTATAGACAGATTTAATTTAGATTAGCAGCTGCAATGGGGCAGAATCACTTGGTTGGGATGACACTACTATTTACTTACTGTACTTTTCACTGTTGCTTCATTCACTTGTTCTTTATTGGACGGATGAGGGCGCTCTCATCAGCATTGACTTGGGGATTATGTAACTAAGCATCTCCTAATAATATCTCCTCCCAACTGACCTATGATAAGTAATTGGACAAGTGAGAGAAATATTGATTCCTTTCTCCGACTCAGCTAAACACCCTTCCCCCGGTGCAGCCTGACCGCATGACTCTCCAATCGCCTCTGGCCAGGACCAGGAGACGTTCACTGCAGGTAAAACACAGCTTGTGCATAAGAGATGCATCCTCATAACATTTGTCATTAAGGTCCAACGCCGACATGGAAGAGATGAAATGTTTGGAACTGATTGAAGGACTGAGGCCAGAATCGATGGCTCCTGAAAAGCCATTGAGACTCTAGATGAACTAGTTTTCTGATCACCCCTTCTTAAAAGTATATTATGCAGGATTTTCCTAATAGACAGTGTAAAGACTCATAGAAACATAATCTGTCAATCCAGTGTTTCACATTATTGGATGCTGATTTGATACAGAATCAATACTTGATTGACAATAAGGGGGCAGTGTTTCCAGCCTTCTGCTCCTGCATACTGTGATAGACTGTCTGCAGTGGATTTATTTGAAAAAGTTAACTGCATTCATTAATGAATGAACTACATTCTGTAGAGTCTATACTCTGCCTCAACAATCCCACACATCTGCTCAGCTGATGTGACCCATGTGTAGCCTGGGTTTACACTAAATGACCGCACTACACTATAATAAAGTCTATCACATAAACAGTAGTAGGCGGTTGTGGCCTCGCTGCTCGGCCCCTTGTGATGGGGACCCGGTGGCTTTGGGTGCCCCTGGGGCTGGTGGGGCTGGTGGGGCTGTGGCTGCTGACGGTCTGTCCTGTGGGGGTTTGGTGTTTCTGTTTCTCCCTTTCTTTCCACTGTCTCCCCCCCGTGATGGCTACATCTGCAGCCACACAACGGCAGAAGGTGGAAACCCCATCCAGCACCTTTTAGTTAAGTTTTGAAATATTTTTACCCCCACGTTACACATGCACACAGTCACATAAGTGAAGACACATAAACATGGTTTAATTAGCATTTGTGGAAAGTACATCGTTCGTTTGTAACACACACATTTTGTTAAATGAAGTTGTATTAAGTTCTTTTGTTTTACCGGTGCTGGAGGGTCCATGCTTCTGCTGCTGAATCATCTGGGCAAAAGATAAAAAAAACCAGGAAGCAGCAGACTTTTATACAGGAAGTACCAATCAGGCTGTACCATCGGGCTCAAACCTCAGAGAGGGGTTTGATTTATTTAGTTTATTATTAATTTAGTTTGGTTTGCGTTTGTTATTTAGACACATTTGGATTGGATTTGTATAACAATTATATTAATTATTATTAAAGTTATGTATGTTGAGTAGTTAATTAGTGTGTTGGTGTTCTAGTTTACTCCCTCCTGTATTCATTTGGTTTGATCAGCTTAAATACTGCTGCATTCTGTCTTTGTGAGGTCAGTTGTTCTTTGTTACATCACTTGTTCCTGGTGAATTCTACTGTTAGTTACTCTGCTAAAATGTATTGTTTGCTAAATCCTGAGTTTAGTTCTGTTTATTTGACCTCTTTTATGGCCCCAGAACTTTACTGCTTGTTTTTGTAAATTTTCTCATTTTGGGGGTAAAATAAAAACCCTTCTTTTCAAAATTCACCTGTGACTCCTCATGCCTACCAGCAGCTTTGTTGAAGGATGTGGAAACACTTCTTGGATCCATCCCTTCATCCAGATCCACACCTCCTTGGCAGAGGTCATTGTTTTAAAAGCCGGTTCTACATTCTCCTGCCTCCTACTAACGTGACGTCTCCAGGAATGGAGAGCTGCCTCTTAGCTGCACCATTAGCTCTGAGGAAGGATTTGCTGAACGGATGCTGAAACACAGTAATTTTTCTCACATAGTTGGTTTAAGCTGTTCAGACGGTCTCGTTTGTTACTGCTAGAGTTCACTGCTCCGCTAACGTTAGTCTCTGGGTGATGGCGTAGAGACTTCAGAATATTCTTCTCATTCATCTCTCTTGTTGAATCCTTAAATTAAAGCATGCTCACAACTGCTGCCTTTGTTGAGGATGGATTCTAAGATAACTCTAGTGTGTTTGCTGACTGTCCAGGTGCTGCACTGCACAGATGAAAGCTGCATTTTTCATCCTGTTAACTTCACATTTATGAACATCTAAAAACTGAATTTTCCCAATTTAGCTAGAGGCCAACTTGGGCCCAGTGGGCCAGGCTTGTCGTCCAATCATCACTTCTGAACCACAAAATAAGATGCTGCTGTATTTCCTTATACAGAATTGATTTTTTTGTTTAAAAAAAAAAGTGGATGTATTGGTCTTCACAAACCACAGGAAAAAGCAAGTACGAAACTCTCAGGACCCCCTGTTACTGGTGAAATTCATTAGATAGACCGAAGTTATATAAGTTGTCCCTGCATTCTGTTTGCATAGCTGATAAAAAAGTTACATTTTCAAAATAATGAAAGAAAGAAATCTACGAAGGTCCATCTGCGTGCTCCCTGTGCTCTCCAGGAGGAGTCACATGACCGTCAGGAGTGTATGGACACGAGCCTCTCCTGTACCTGCTTTGGATTGGCAACATAGCTCAGTTGACTCTGCAGGGACAATGAACCTCCCCCCCCGTAATGTGTGTGCGTGGGTGAAAAGGGTGAGAAAGGGGAGACTGTTCATGTTCATGAACCTGTAGCGAGGGTTATTTCCTGTTTGTGTATTCTCCAGTTTGTGTTTGGTTGAATTCTACTACATCACCAGATGCGCTTTTAATTAGCAAATGAACGGTATAAAGGTTAGTCTTGTAACTTGGGTTCTCTGATTTCATGTGAGGGAGGCATTGCATGTACAGTATAGAGGGACCTATGTTAAAAGTGTGTTTGTGCGGTTTAATGGACATAGATGTAAATGTATACATATTTGTAAGATTGTGTTCTGAGATGTTTTTCCTTTGTGGATTTGCAGAACCACACACACTGACATTGTTCATTATAGCCTTCCTGCATTAGAGATCACAATCCTCTCAAACAATTCCCTGGAATCATTTCTTCCATAGCTGTCGTACCCACACCAGTGTATTCCCGAGGACCCTGTCCTCACAATAAATAAAATGCTAAAATTCCATAAATATCAAAAGGCACCTCTTTAAGATAAGGAACATGTGTCCAGAAAGCTTTGTGAAATATTGAACATTTTTTGAGTCATGCCCCAAAAACCCTCATTTCAAATCCTACTCACAACTTGTAACCATGGAAACCAAAAAAAACCCAAAAACTGCAAAAGTCCCTAAATAGCAAAAGGCGCCACTTCAGTACTTGGTTGTTGTGTGTACAAAGTTTCATAAACAAAACATGACGGACTGAACCCATTTCTATACCCCCCCCCCCCCCCCCCCCCGTCTTTATTTTGTTAGGGCGGACATTAATTAACATACATGTGTGACGCATGTAATAAATACAAATTGTCACGGGTTAATCTGCTTTGAAAATTTGATTTTCAATCATTTTTAGAATCAGATTGAAAAATTGTGCAGTGCAATTGTCTACATTTTGAATAGGTTTGTGGTCAGACTTAAAAAAAAAATTAAATGTCATCTTATGACATGAGTTAAACTGGATGTGGCGTATCTCTGTGTTTTACCCGTACATCTCTACGTTTCTCCACCAGCCGTGTCAGCCTTTCCACCAGGTGTGTGACAAAGATGACGTCCATGACGTCAGTGAAGTGCGCCGCCCTGCTGGTGAAGGCCACTAACTGCTGGCCTAAAGGCTGAGCATTGGTGGTGTTGATAGTTATCTGGAATAAAAAGGAAAATATACATTCATATTCATGACTCAGCGTGGACCTACTATGAAACAGCTGTGGCAGCATGTCACAAATAATAAATCACTGTAAAGTAATTCAGGTCATGCGTGTAGTTTTGGGTGCAACAATGCCATGAGAGATGTGGAATGAAATACCATTAGTCAGTTTTTGTCATGTAAAAGAGGTAAAAGAGGTGTTACATGCACAGATGGACAGAGTGAATGTGTAGCAGTACCTGTGTGAGGTCATGCAGCACGCGGGTCACTTCACTGGCATATGGGCACTGAGTGTAGTCGTCTTCAGCCCACCGTCCAGCCCCGTCACAGCGCCGCCACGCCTTCTTCTCCCTCTGGCTGGAGAGGTGAGGAGTGCTGCCCGAGGAGACGGGGGCAGAGGTGGCAGGAGCGCAGGGCAGGAAGGCCAGGATGCCAGCTAAAGTCTTTGGCCACCTGCCACAAAGGATATCTGAGTGATCAGGAATCAAGTCTGTTTGGGACCAGATGGTAACGTCATACTCTTCACTCCTGTGTGCTGCGAATGATTCATTTGCATATTTGATTTAAAGCTATCTTTAATTATTTTTGCAGAAGACTGCCAGATTATGATATATTATGACCTCTGTCTTAATTAACTTCATTTACTGACCTTATCCATCAAAACATTCATTCATTCATTTTCTGTAACCACTTATCCTGTAGGGTCATGGGGGCTGGAGCCTATCCCAGCTGACCTTGGGTGGGAGGCGGGGTTCATCCTGAACAAGTCATCAGTTCATCACATAGAAAGACAAACAACCATTCAGACTCACATTCAGACCTACAGTCAGTTTATCTATACTGATGTTTTTAGTGGGAGGAAGATGGAGAACCTGGAGAGAACCCACACAGACACAGGGAGAACATGGAGAGAACCCACACAGACACAGGGAGAACATGGAGGGAACCCACGCAGACACGGGGAGAACATGGAGAGAACCCACACAGACACAGGGAGAACATGGAGGGAACCCACGCAGACACGGGGAGAACATGGAGGGAACCCATGCAGACACGGGGAGAACCCACGCAGACACAGGGAGAACATGGAGAGAACCCACACAGACACTCGGAGAACATGGAGAGAACCCACACAGATACTCGGAGAACATGGAGAGAACCCACACAGACACTCGGAGAACATGGAGAGAACCCACACAGACACGGGGAGAACATGGCGAGAACCCACACAGACACTCGGAGAACCTGGAGATAACCCACACAGACATGGGGAGAACATGGAGAGAACCCACACAGACACGGGGAGAACATGGAGAGAACCCACACAGACACGGGGAGAACATGGAGAGAACCCACACAGACACGGGGAGAACATGGAGAGAACCCACAAAGACACGGGGAGAACATGGAGACTAACCACAGAAAAGTCCCAGGTCCTCAGGTGGATCTGAACCCAGAACCTTCTTGCTGTGAGACAACAGAGCTACCCAATGCGCCAACATGCTTCCCAACATATAATAACAATAATCTTTATTTATATAGCACCTTTAGAAGCAGCTGTTTACAAAGTGCTTTGACAGACAGGACAGGAAACTCGAGGTCACATGACAGCTGTAAGCACAAAACCAGGGAGCCAAACAAGATATGAGACAGAGTTGAAAGAATTAAAACCGAGTATAAAAATACAAAATACTCAGCAGGTGATTAAACTGAAAGATGGAGTAAAGTCAAGATAATGGTCAAAAGAGAATGAAGATGATGATGAAGTAAAAGTAAATCAATATAACAAAGTAATAAATAATAGATAAATAGAAGATAGCAAAAGGTAATAAAAAGACAACATCACATCCCAAGGGTAGAATCACTGAATAAGGCTTAAACAAAGGGGTAAAAAAACAAAAACAAAAACAAAATAGAAGAGAATCCAAGGAAAAATAAAGGACAATTAAAAATAAAAGATGACATCTCTGTCCTGGAATAAGAGCAATAAAACAGTAAATACCTGGCATCCTACAGGCTAGCTAAAAAAACAAGGGAATAAGGGGATAAAAATAAAATGATTAAATAAATGAATAAATAACCAGAGAAAGAAAAAGTGAAGAGGATGATATTACATAAAAGCACGTAAAAAGAAGTGAATGTGTTTTAAGAGGCGAGTGATAATCTGTGAACATAGTTTATAGTCTGTGGCTCTGGATGAGCTTTTCTAAAGTCTGAACAAAGGATGTGGTTTTTGGGTTGGAGATTAAATAGGTCAACAGAAAGCTTTGCTACAAACTGGGGGAGTGGAAGCTGAAAGACATTAACAGAAGGTTTCACAAAAGTCACTATTACCATTGACTCATTGGAAATGAATCAGGAGAAACTTAGGATTCAGTTTTTTGCAGCTAGTCCTAAAATGTACATCGTCCTCTGCTGTTGACCTTACATTTTTAATTTGTCCCACAGCTTTTTGAAAGTGTAATCCTGCCTGTCTTTTCCAAAATGGCAAATTCAACCTCTAAGAGTAATAAAAGTGTTGTTGATGAAGTTCAGTGAAGTCTCCTCTGAAGCAAGAAATGAGACTGTGTCAATAATGTCATCAGGAGCCAAGTGTTGGCGTCGCTCTACTGACCAGTGATGGGGGGGATTTTACAGGGAAATGTTTTAATGCCTGTTAGTGTTTCAGTGAAATGAACCAAACAGGAGCCTCCATTTCCCTGACTGAAGAGGAACTCCTGGGTTTGGTACTTCTAGATTAACCCATGTGTGGCGTTCAGGAAAAGGAGGAGGAGAATGAGAAATGTCACTCCCCAGCAGACAGACTCCCTCCCGGTTAGGGAGTGGTTCCAGGCAGGATGAGGCATTACACCTGAAATGAGAGAGGGGCTGATCTGTCTTCCACTGGGGTCTGTTGTTGCTATGATCGGGGTGATCTCTCACTATATCTCTTTATAACGGTTGTTATTTTATTACACTGCAGTGTATATGAAGATCATGATGTCTACAATGACATCTCATTTATAATCTTCATAAAATACTGTGTGTTCATTTTTTTCTCCAACTTATTAAGTTCAAATCAATAAACTTCAATATTGATGAAAGCTGTTTGTTTCATTTCTACTTCAACACAAAAATGATTAGAATATGGTTGATTTTTTAAAAATCCCTTTTTATCACAAACTTGTATTGGTAAGTGTGAAATAGCAGAAGTTAATAACAAATATTAACCGGTCTAAATTGTAACTGAGATAAAGTCCACATCTGTTATATTACAATACTATACGATACTGTTATATTTTACATATATTTTTAAGGCTGCATTGTTTGAAAACCCAGTAACGTTGTGGGTCCAACAGAACCATTAAACTGGGAGAGTTGTAGGTCTCAGATCTGTGCTCCTGCAGCCTCAGGAGAGACCTGCTGGTGCTCATACATATTGATCAGTTTGTCTGTAATCAGAGGAGAAACATGTTTTATGCTTCTTGGTTTTCTTCTTAAGGCAAAGCCAAAAATCCTGCAGCAGAGACCGTAAAGCAGCTGTTTTGACAACGTCTGAAAGGAAAATAAAGGCACGGCGCTCTCAGGAGGCTGCTAATCTGTTCGGAGGGGAGATACCTGCCATCTCTTTCATCTTTTCTTTTCCTCCATCACCATCCATGTTGTTGCAGCTGCAGCAGCAGCTACTCAGTAATAAATGGTGTTAATTACTCCTATGTTCCTGTGCTGCAGTCCCCGTTCCTACTGAACTGGAAGTGGGCAATAACGTGCTCAACAACACCTCCCCGTGAGGGAGGACAGGTGGAGGATGTGAGCCTGTGCATACAGCTACATGTTGGTCACAACAAGCAGAGGACATGAGGAACAAGGATAGATGGGGTGAAGAGATGTGTTACTCTGTTTATGTGAAACCTCAGTCATAGAATCCAGTGCTCTCCTTCTCTAGTCTTGCTGGACTGAGTCAGAATGTTTGTGGGAGTTTTCATATCACATCCAATTATAACTCAAATATATAAGAACCACATCTGGAGCAGGGCATGTCAGGTGAGTCAGATCGTTGTCAGGTGGAACAGGAAATGGTAAAGGGCTGTATTTCTTAGTCTGACTGACCAATCAAAGCACTTAACACACACCAGAATTCACCCAATTCATTCATTGGTGGCTGAGGCTACCAGAAGGAGCCACCTGCTCATCAGGAGCGATTACCATCCACACTGATGGGACAGATACTGGGAGCACAACGCAACCAAACACCAGCCTAAACTACACTGTAACTGTGGAGACACACAGCTGCTGCAGTGTGGGAGCATTTCTTTAATGTAATGACTCAAAAATTAAGTTTGAGAAATGAACAGGAGAGATTAGGATAGCAGAGCATTAACAACGAGACCGACAGACCAACACACACTGCAGAATTCAACAACTCAAACCAACTCCATGGAGAAGAAAACAACTCGGTGCTCCGTGTGTTTCTGTTCCCGTTCACAGGTTCGGACAGAAACGCTTTTCCCCCGGACTAATGGTGCAGAATGGCTGCTCTCTGCTGCTGGAGACGTCACATTAATGACAGAGCACAGCATGCCCCCCACTCACCCCTCTGTTAGTCTCAAACAGGCAGGAGATGCTACAAAATAATCCATGCGATTCAATTAATGCAGTTAGCATTTTTTTTTAAATGTTGCAGAGCATTTTCTGGGTGAAAATTGATTTGTGTACAGTAGAGTAATAATAAAAGTACACTTAAGATTTTAGTACATGCTTTATGTACATTTTTGCTCAAATTAAAATGTGAAAATAAAGAGAACATGATTAAAAAAAAGGTGTAAAACATGAAGTAAAACTGAACATGCTGCCCTTTTGGTTGAGCATCAGGGTCACATTTCCTCACCACCAACTTTGGGGCTTTTACTGACAACATTTCACTTTTTGGTCTCAATAAATGAAATATTGTGTCGCTGCCAATTTGTCTTTGCCTGAAGATGTGGTGATTATACATTTTGACACTTTATTTATTTACATTTTTGAGCAGATTCTTATATATGTACATAAAAAGCTTTGCAAACCACAAACATTTCCTTTAATTTTAAGCTGACCATTTACAGTATATTTGGCCTCCATCCCCCATTGGATGATGTTCTAAGGCCAATCAAAATGCCTGTTATATGTAACCTTTGTTATTATTGTTTAACCTGCAAGTAAGGCAATAAAAACCTTGTTATATTGTGAAATAACCTTATTTGTTTTGTTACCATGTTACCATGTTACCATGAGTTACCATGCGGATATGAAGTTACCATCAACAGTCAGTTAGCTTAGCTCCACACAAAGACTGGAAACAGGGGGACACAGCTGGCCTGGTTCTGTCTGAACATCATATCTCCTTAAGCTGCTAATCCACACACTGTATCTCTAGTTTCACTGCTACTTTCACTTCATGAGACTTTCTCTTGGTGTGAGAGTCATATAAAAGACAGCAGCAACATGATAGGCTAAGCATGAAGGTGTGTCACTGTGCTATTGGATGGATGTGACCAGCTGATGGGAACAGCTGATATTTCATGACAGCCCCAGACATTCATTTATTTAAAAGAAGAAAATATTTTACTGATGCTAAATATGTCATGTTTATTTATTTACAGTGAGTTAGGAGAACATGTCTATGACAAATTCATACTTATTTGGTCCTTTATGTAAATTCTGCAAATGTTGTCCATTAAGTTATTTCTTTCCTTGTGTCAAAATATATTGTGTCATTGTTTTTTTCAGGGGGATCCAATCACAAGTGGTCACTGGAGACACATCAGAATGCCAGTAGTGAACAGCCGGACTCAGAGCTGTCTGTGATTGGATCACCTTGGATGGATGATAATAGCATGTTTGCACTGGATCTTAGAGGTAATGATACATGAATTTAGCTGCATTTGCACAGAGTCAGGCCGGCTGGCCTCATTTCCAGTCTCTGTGTTGAACCATAAGAGAAGTTCAGAAATGAGAGCGGTTATTGATCGTTTCATCTAACTCCTGCAGAGAGTCAATAAGCACATTTCCCAAAATGTCAAATTATTCCTTTAAGTCCTTCTTATTTGGGGTGAACCAACTTGTTAGAGCTGATATTGTTACTGCACAGTTAGAACCTACATGTAGGCCTGTCATCCCACGTTTCCAAACACGTTGGGACCCAGACAAAGTGGGTTTTCCTCTAATCTAATTGAATCTAATTTGTTGCCTGTTGTTGTAACTTGCAGGAGATTTCTGCAACGTTAGCTAAGATGAATAAAACATGATCATGTCCATAAACATTCCTGCATGAGTCAGATCTCATCAGCAGTTGTGTTTTTTTTAAAGACAGCGCCTCCCATGATCCCTCACTACCTTTGTCTCTGTTTTTGTGTTTGTGTGTTCCTCGTGGCAGAAGCTACACAGTGTGTTTAACACCTTTCTATGCCACTGATATGATGACAATATAACAGCATAATAATGCAATGCATACAATTTGGCAAAGAGAATGTTTTAATGTAACAGCTTTTAATTCTTAGGAATATTCATACAGTGGAATTGAAATGTGAAACACATTATTAAAATATCTTAAATAAATAAAAGTGAATGTAAACATAATGGGTAATGTGAAGGTCAGAAACATGATGAAGGTCAGATATGGATCAGTCACTAAGCTATGAGACTGTTCTGACAGACCTATACTGGAGCTGCAGTATGACCCACCTGAAGTCCCCCTTGTTGTTGGTGACTCTGTCTGCTGGGCAGTACTCTGCTGACGTCTCCAGCACAACCATCTGCATTTGCTGAGAAGTGTTGCCACGGGAACTGGTCACCAGACACTCCCAGACACCAGCGATCCCAATGTCGATGTTAGAGAGGATGACCTCACTGCAGGAGGAGAACACAATGTTTGAACTTAGTGAGTTTAACATTAAAGTATTAACAGATGTAAAAACACACAAGGAACTATTTAACCCTTTAAAGGCACACGGACGCCAACGCATCTCCGAACATAAAGGGCAGCTTAGACACTGCCTGGCCAAAAGAAAAGTCACACTCTAATACAGCGTGATTACGGCAAGCATTCACCGTGGCATCGTTTTCATAAGCTCATGCATTGTCACAACATTTATTTCCACGACCACAGGATAAGAAATGTGAAGCGACTCACTGCATCAGGCAGGGTTAAATAAACATATTAATCACTATTAATGCATTTTTATTAGTAACTTATCTGTTTGCTTAGTTAAATCCAGGTGGTGACTTTTTTGGGGGGGCCAGGCAGTGTTTGACACCGCATCACATTTCCCCACTGGAAAAGCATTTTGGAGGGCTCTTCATCAGAGGGCCCGTTTTCACAGTTCTTACCCTGGACTCACTGTTACATTTTGTCCACATTTTGTCATCAGTTTTGTCCACTGCCAGAGCACCCCAGAGAGAACTGCATCAACCCAAGGGTGGCCTTGTGGCAGATTTAGGGCAGCATCTTTCAGAATTCATAATCAGCACCTTATCAAAATGGGAGCATCACAATGTGTGTTCCTGGGTTTTTCTCATGCATGTACTGTAAACAGTATGTATGCAGCTGTTTACATTTTGTCCACGACTACAGACTGGTGTTTGTCTTTTTTTACACTTTGTCATAGTGATTCCTATCTCACTGGAGAATGTCTTATGAAACAAAGGATGGTGAAACAGTGACAACAGCCAAAGCAGGCCGTTTGCTAAAACGACTAATCGTGAGGATTTTACTCCTTACAAAAAAAGAGGAGGAAAGCTAAGCAGCAGGCATTATCACCATGGAAATGCTTCCTCCTGGAGAAATCCCAGTTGTTTAATTTCCAAGTGCAATCCAGCTACAGCCCAGTATACTCGCTTTGCTATGTGTCCATTTGAGGAGCTAATGTATTTGTTGTGACTTAATTGAGCCGTCTGTGTCGATAATACAAGCCACAGTGTTCCCACACAATACTGCATGAAGTTTTTAAATGTGACGTAGGGAACAATGTTCCACCAAACAGGAATTCATGACAGCTGACTTTAAAAATGAACAACGGCAAAAAGCTGAAATGGTTCAGAGTACAGATGCTTAGCAGCTGAGCAGATGTGGAGAAGCTGTAATCCCACAGAATGGTTCTCAGAGGGAGGGAGAGAAACATTTACTCAGAAACATTAGCTCTTTCTCCCCTGCCTGTCTTAATATAATAACTATTAGTCCAATTATTTTAGGCCTGAGCCTGCTTCAGCATTATTAGAGTGAAAGGAATGGAAAAACCTTAACCCACCACTGACACAATAACACAAACACATTCCCACCCACTGGCAAATTCCAGGTCACAAGACCTGGATGTGTTTGGAATATGGAAGATAAGTGGAGCAGCAACCTGTATGAACACAGGGAGCAAAGAAGAGTGCGGTCGCAATATGACTGGTGACTGCTTTGCATTCTGGTCCACTGAGTGCAGAAAATGACATCCTTGCCCCCCCATGGCGTCGTCATAGTAGGCTAGAAAGAAATCCTTATTCCATACCATGTTCCAGATTAGGCACTTAACCTCCTCCAACTCTCATTGGTGGAGGTAAATAATAATGAGAGAATGGAGGTAATATT
>CM075193.1:25893116-25943116 GCA_037577475.1 Chaunax sp. Z400
ACTGGACTGTCACCGACAAAAGAAGTGGATGGAAACAAAGGCTTCTCCGACAGCTGTACAGTATTAGGACACAGGTATATCCAGCAGTTCAAGACTAATGATTGTATGCATAACATAACATTTTATTTTAGGTCCAACAAGTCAAGAACAATGGTGTAGCTAGTTGTGATCTGATTGGACTAATAAATTAAGGCAATCACAGCAAAGTAGTGCTGTAGTTACAGCACATCATAGAGTAACCATATGCAACATAAGACAAGCATCACTGCCCCAGCGATCCCTCCACCAGGTTACGTTTGATGAAAGTGGATTAGGGCTAACCTTCCAGGAACCCATGCAGATTGAATAGAAGTGCCTGCAGTTTGAAAGGTTCCTTAACGTGAGAGTCCATCAAGGCAAGCTGGGTAATTTTAAACCACACTAAAATCACCTGAAGTGGTCGGTAACTCATGGAGGAGACGCGACGCTGATGGGACTATGAAATTCAGAGGCAGGGTAAACCCTCTGAGGGTGCTTTCCCACCAATCTCATTGGTCTTAAAGCTGAATCAAACTGAATAGACTATTCAGTTTGATCTGGAACAAAACTGCAGGTGTGAAACCTCCTCCGGATCAAAGCTCAGGTCAAACAGCTGGACTTTGGTCTGATAAAACAAGGTTTTCTCCATCCAGATCAAACAGAACCATGGTTTTGGTTTGTTCTATACTGTGGCAAATAAACAAAGGAAGAGGAAAAACAAATGGAAGAAGTAAGAAGTTTAAAAAATGTGCAGCGGTATCACATGGGAAAAGGAAGAGACGAGGTAATTATTAGGGATATGGTCCACTGAAGAAATCAAAAGCCAACTGGAGAAAACACAAAAACTGTGAAACGGGAGAGCAATGCCGATCACCCCGTGGAACAAACCACCGCTACATGCTACAGCGCTACATGCTACAGCGCTATATGCTACAGCGCTACATGCTACAGCTACATGGCAGTGGGAAAGTCTTCTCCAGGATAATCGGAGCCCAGAAAAGAGACTTGGGCTCCCTTTAGGAGAAAGAGATGGATCTGAGAGAAACAGGAATTATCAGCCAACTGAACCATGTTTTGTCCAGAGAATTCACTGTAATGGCCTCAGGATGGTGTTAAAAGAACAAACCATCACTCTAAGTCTAAGTTGAATGAATGATTAATAATATGAACAACAACAAAATGATTTATTTTTCTTATAGATGCTTGTTTTTTCTGACCTATGTTTGTTGATGTGTTGCCTCCACCTGTGAGCTCTGGTCTGGGTAAGCTGCAAAATTAATGTCACCTCTTGGGATCCATACAATTGTCAGAATCTGAATTTAATAAAATGATAGGAGAATGAATGAGTTCTTACTGGAATAACACGGCTCCATGTGCAGCGCATAGAGCAGACTGAATTGTTACGAATGATGATGATGATGATGATGATGTAGGCGGTTAGCATGTGAGCTTGTCATTACATGCATGCAGGAGCGTGAGCTGTTGGACTTCTCTCTATTCAGGAGTGTTTTGCAGATGGGACAGTTACATCATCGATGAGCATGAGCATGGGTCAGCTGTTCGAATGCTGAGAAATAAACAGGGGAACACCCCCCCCCACACCCCCAATACACACACACACACAGACACACACACACACACACACACACACAGACACACACAAACACACACACACACACACACACACACACACACACACACACACACACACACAGACACACACAAACACACACAAACACACACACACACACACACACACACACACACACACACAGACACACACAAACACACACACAAACACACACACACACACACACACACAGACACACACACACACACACACAAACACACACACACACACACACACACACACACAGACACACACACACACACACACACACACAAACACACACACACACACACACACACACACACACAGACACACACAAACACACACACACACACACACACACACACACACACACACACACACACACACACACACACACACAGACACACACACACACACGACAGCCCATCTTTCCTCTCCCTCTGAGCTTCCTGCTGAACTCCTGCACCCAGGCAAAACACGGAAGGCAGAAGAAACTGGTCAAGTTTAAAAAAAACATACAATACAACATACAAACATACAAAGAATGCATCCCAGTATGTGAAGAGCAGTAGGACAGGGGCACACACACACACACACACACACACACACACACACACACACACACACACACACACACACACACACACACAAAGCACTGACCTACATCCACAGTAACACTGCAGCATTGTGGAGCAGTTCCCCAGGGACTCATTAGGAACATTTATGTTGCATGTTATTATTTACCAATTTGTTTACATAATGTTGCTTAAGAGACGGTAAACCTTCAATCTGTCCCCTCTACCCAACACACTCTCAAAGCTGGAACATTTTCATGCAAGCTTGTTGATAACAGTTTTTGACTTTGCGTTTTATCACAGCTTGTGTGAGCGTGTTTAAAAAAAAGTGCTTTTTTGAACCTACACCTGTGGGCACTGTGTTCTGTAACATTCAGATGCCAAGAGGAGCAATACATTCTCCATATGTATCATTAATATGTATACAGACATACAAACAGAGGATTCACTCTGACATAATGAACATAACTAATCTAATCCTGCAAACCTCTTACAAAGTAACAAAGAGCCTGTATTTGTCTTTATTGATAATAGCTGCTGAATAAAATCAACTGATGGTCCTCAAAAGCTAGTAAACAGACTGTTAAGTTCTAGACAGGACATGAGGAGAAGCAACATGAGCCAAAATTGCCTCTTGCCTCTGATCCTGTTTGTGATATTCATGGAAAGGATGTCCAGGTGCAGTCAGAGTGACCTTGGGTACCTTGGGTGATTGGGTGCAGCATGAGCAGTAATGCGGGCATTGTATGGGACCACCATGGTGAAGGGGAAGCTGAGATGCCATACATTTCAGATTTTCATCCATGGTCATGAGCTCTGGGTAGTGACAGAAAGAATGAACTTAGGGTAGCTGGGGTCAGCCTTAGAGATAGGGAGAGGAGCTCAGACATCCAGAGGGATGTAGAGTGGAGTCAGTGCTCCGAGCCAGAGGAGGTGGTTCTGGCATTAGGTTAGGATGCCTCCCGAGCTCCTCCCTTCTGAGGTTTTCCTGGCATGTCCAACTGAGAGGAGACCCTGAGGTACGACCAAAACTCGTATATATATATATATATATATATAGATAAAACAGATACACAAAAGAAAAGGCAGGAGAGACATCTTCCCATTTCCTCTGCTTTCACTAATATTTCCGAAACAGGTTCTTCATTTTGTGCCTGATCAAAAATGGAGAGGATTAAGAAACAAACATCCAAAAAGTTGCCTATGGGCTCTACAACGTTTGATTATGAAACATAAACCACAGACCGGTCCCACTGTTGCTGCTAGCTTATAGCTAAATACTGGGAGTTTGGCTTGACACCATTACTCAGCAGGAGTCTGGCCCACATCACAGAATCATTAGACCTCAAGGGGCCTATTTTTATTTTTATTTGTTCACTGCTGTTCATGTGAGGAACGTAAACGGTGCAGCAAATTGGCCAACCTGAGCCAAGCTATAATGAAACAGCACAGCACAATACAAAATTTACTAAATAATGCCCCCTGGACGCCTCCCTAGGGAGGTATTGTGGGTATGTCCCACTGGGAGGAGACCCAGGATGCGCTGGAGGGATTATATCTCTCCGCTGGCTTGGCAACGCCTCGGTGTACCCCCAGGAGAGCTGGAGGAGGTAGCTGAGGAGAGGGACCTGGATAAGCAGAGAAAAATGGATGGAAAATTTACAAAAGCTATTACATACTGTTATGTTTCAGTAAGCAAAACCTGATGCTATAGTTTGAATGTCTGTCCCACAGCAGGCTAAACTGAATTTAGCTGAGAAAATAGCCATAAAACATTTTGGATTCACCTTCAAAGAGGTCTCTTCACTCAGGTTTTAGCATCTCCACTCGCGTTGCTGAACACTGTGCGACAAATCCAGATGAGGAATTTAAGCCCCACTAAATCCTGTGTGTTCAGTCTTTCCCCTCTGATGGGGCATGCAGGGCGAGGCTGACTGACACTGAGCACATTTATCCAAGGTCAGCGACGTCAACACGGGCCGTAATGCCCAATATATCGCACACTGTGGCAAAATGACCTCCGACAGCGTCTGGCATGTCAAAGGCTGAAACAAATACATATATATATTTTTTGACTGGACCAGTGAAGTCACTTTAATTCCTCCTACACGTCTCTCTCAACACTGCAATTTAAGATGCAGCTCAGGGCAAAGGATGAAGTTGAGCCCAGACACAGCAGATTGTTTTTGTTGGACAGAGCTCTGTTACACACTCATCAGCTAATGGAAATGGTGTGTGCTCCTTATAGGTTTTTTACAGGAGGGAGGCATTTGGTGCCAAGAGCAACATGATCTGAATGGGTTTCATTTGGGTAGAACATTACTTTATTTGTGTATACAAGAGGAGAGCAGTACGTAATTGGAGTACCAATCAACATGAGGTTCACTACGTTCCATTGGGACACTGAGCTGGAAAAAAAGGACCTGTTTTAAGTGTATTGGGGGATGGGGGGTGCAGAACAGTTTGTGCTGAAGTGTTCTCCCTAAAAAGGACATGTTACAAAAAACAACCAGGACCCAAAGGAGTAAGTACAAACTGGAAAGTCACTGTTGTTGCTGTGCTGTATGTGTTGATAATGGGTGTCGGTTGTGGTATTCAGACTATTCTACAGTTTTGTTACCTCCTTCAACAGGACATGGAGGAGGTTGTGTGATCACCCAGGTTTTAGTGACGATGGTGTTGGTGGAGGTGCTCTCTCTGGTTTCTGAACGCAACGGTGTCTTTTTTTTTTTTCCACCAAAGTCAGAAATTGTAGATTCTACACACTCTTCACACCTTTATTAATAGTAGTAAAATGCTACTTTAAAATAAAATGCTGTTTGCTTTTTCAGCAACTTTCTCATAAAGCCATCATCCACTTATAATTACCATAAAGTTGATATGGCAAATTTGTTTGCAAACATTAATTTATTTACATATCCATCAGACATGGAGCAGCGTTATCAATCGTTTTGACTTGTTTTTGTGGCAAAATGATGATTGAGAGTCTAACAGTCACTTCTGTTGACTGTTTTTCACCAACCAGGAGAGACAAACACCATCTCTCACCAAGTCCTGATGGAAATATCTGGTTCTTCAGCTGCTCCATGCTTTTTCAGCTGTGCGGCTTAGTGTACAGTCATAAAAAGCCTGTTCAGACCTGGTGTTATCATCCGTCCCGAGGCTGCAGTGAGAGTGAAATCACTCATCATCACAGCAAATATGTGGGACAGAAATTCCAGTCTCTGCTGGTTAGACATCTTTCAGAGGCATTTGATCCATTATTAATGTCATGATGATGATTTTATCAACAAAATATCACGACAATAAAAGCAGCCTTTACTGTGTTGCATTTTTAGAAATATATATTATTAAAGAACTGTTCATATGTATGTCCTTATGTATGAATAGCACTTTATTGTTTTAGCTAGAGGTGGAGCTAATTTTCACAGCTTGTCATGTTGTCAGGATAAATCTATTATCAAATGCATGATTTTGTAGTGATGTATTATTATCATTATCATTATTATTATTATTATTATTATTATTATTATTATTATTATTGAAGCTGGATAATAACTACAAACCTGTCTCCAAAGAGTTGGATGTTGTTTAAATAACACTGGTTGTGATCATTTGCTCTTCTTTTTTATACATATACTCAATAGAAAACAGTAATAGGACAATATATTTACTTTTTGACCTAAAAACATTGTATTTTGTAAATATATGCTTATTCTGAATTTGATGCCAGCAACACATTTCAAACAGGAGGGGCAAAAGAGTTTTCGGCTATGAGATCATTTGAATCCACCTGCAACCCACCTGAACAAATTATTTACTTCATCTTTATTTAGAGACTCGGGCCTGTGTATACATTTAGGCTGGAGGACGGCTGCTTTACTCCAAACAATTTCACTGTATGAACCTGGACCGTTTCACCGCGTGAACCTGGACTATGTGTGGGACCTTCTGGATGTGTAGAAGAACACAGAACATTCATTTTCATTGGATTATTATTTTATCTTTTAGATCTCTCAGGTTATATTTTAAAGGGATTAGGAGATGACACTCTGCTTAATTCCTGTTACATCCAACACACACCTATGAATAAATAAGATAAGATAAGAGATAAGATAAGATAAGATAGGATGAGATATCACTTTATTAGTCCCACAGTGGGGAAATTCACAGTATTGCAGCAGCACAGAGTACAGAAGCACAGTGTACAGAAGCACAGTGGGGGAGGGGAAATAATATAAAAACTACAATACAATAAAGGAGGGGGGTAAAGTGTCTCAAAAATATTTCACAAATACTATAACAAAAGTGTCTCAGTATTGCACATACACTGATTGAGAAAATCCCTTTGGTGTCTTGCGCTTTACTTTGCGCTCTGGGCCCCTCCCGAATGACTGAGCTCCTCACCCTATCTCTAAGGGTGAGCTCAGACACCCTGCGGAGGAAGCGCATTTCGGCTGCTTGTATCCGCAATCTTGTTCTTTTGGTCATTACCCAGAACTAATGACCATAGGTGAGGGTAGGAACGTAGATTGACTGGTAAAGCTTGTAGCTTAGCTCCCTTTTCAACACAACAGACAGGTCTGCATCACGGCAGACGCTGTACCTGACCTGTACTATCAGTCTCCCGCTCCATTATTCCTTCACTTGTGAACAAGACCCTGAGATACTTGAACTCCTCCACTTGGGGCAGCCACCCGTCCCTAACCTGGAGTGAGCAATCCACCCTTTTCCAACTGAGAATCATGGCCTCAGACTTGGAGGTGCTTATTCTCATCCAAACCGCTTCACACTCAGCAGCAAACTGTCCCAATGACAGCCGGAGGTCAGGACCACATCATCCACAAAAAGCAGAGAAGCGATCCTGAGTCCACCAAACCGGACACCCTCTGCCCCTGGCTGCGCCTGTCCATAAAGATTAAGAACAGAATGGTGACAAAGGGCAGCCCTGACGGAGTCCAACTCTCACCGGAAACAAGTCTGGACACACCTAAATGATGCGATTCCAAGAAACATCACTACTGAGACACAAAGACACGCAAAGGTCTCTGCCCTATTATTAAATTATTCAAGCCAGTGCATTCACCATAGGGATCACTCAGAATGTCAAACAGTCAGCTGCTGCAAAAAGAAAACTTGATTATTTGTGGTGTTTGTAGTCAGGGGAACAGTATACCTTTCCCTATATGGAACAGAAAAGCAACTGGTATACTTGTTGCCAAATACGCTGCACAACCAGAGGCGCCGTGGCCCTGTTGACACAGGGATACATATTTCTGTCAGCACCTCATCCATATTTATGTTAGGGAGGCCGAGTCAGAACAGGCAGCCGTTTAAGTAATCAACAGCAATGTGCTCCTTCATTTGAGCCCTGTTGCCACGTTATTACGTCAACCACACTTACTCTAACACACACACACACACACACACACACACACACACACACACACACACACACATACATACTGCAGACTACCAAGAAAACAAAGGCAGGAAGAGGATGGAGGCTTCAACGTCACCTATCAGAAAAAAAATATGCAAAGCTAGTGCAGCCTGTCTACTTTATCACTGCAATTATGATTCAGCATCTTGTCCTTTAGAGTGTGTGATCAGCTCTCCAGGCGCAGAGGGAGCGACTGAGCAGACAACCTCTGGAGACGAGCCACAGATTGCTCTGAGGTGTTGGAACGCCGCCAAGCCAATTCTGTCCTGTCCTTTCAGATACGCATCAAGGACGCCAGTCACAAAAGGTAAACCACAGCTGTGTGTGAGAGTGAGACGTTCTGAGAGGGCATGTGTGTGTGTGAATGAACATGTGTGTGTGTGTGAATGAACATGTGTGTGTGTGTGAATGAACATGTGTGTGTGTGAATGAACATGTGTGTGTGTGAATGAACATGTGTGTGTGTGTGAATGAACATGTGTGTGTGTGAATGAACATGTGTGTGTGTGTGAATGAACATGTGTGTGTGTGAATGAACATGTGTGTGTGTGAATGAACATGTGTGTGTGTGAATGAACATGTATGTATGTGTGTGTGTGAATGAACATGTGTGTGTGTGTGAATGAACATGTATGTGTGTGTGTGAATGAACATGTGTGTGTGTGAATGAACATGTGTGTGTGTGAATGAACATGTGTGTGTGTGAATGAACATGTGTGTGTGTGTGAATGAACATGTGTGTGTGTGTGTGTGTGAATGAACATGTGTGTGTGTGTGAATGAACATGTATGTATGTGTGTGTGTGAATGAACATGTGTGTGTGTGTGAATGAACATGTATGTGTGTGTGTGTGTATATGTATGTCTGCTTGGGTGAACTTGGGTGAATGTGCATCAGTACAACAGGCCAGTCAGCTAATCAGCTCTCATTCCTCCCTCCCTTCCTCCCTTCTCTCTCCTCTGCATGTACCTGGTCAGCAGGCAGCAGTCGTGAAGCAGGGTTTCTTCCACATAGACGCCTCGGTCCTCCTGCGTGGTCACAGTCCGACCGTTGTGACGCCACCACAGCTCCACCGACTGGTCCAGGTAGGAGGCGGTGCACTGCAGGGGCAGACGGTCTCCATGAAAAACCAGTTGTCTCTGGGAGGGGATGAGCTGGAAGAGGGGCATCTCCAGAGGTCCATCTGGAAGATGAGGAGAGGATAAAAGATGAAGGTCAGCTATTACATCTACCCTTCCCCCTTTCATAGGAGGTGGGGAAAAGGAAGACAGTGAGAGGTCATCCTTCAATGCCTGAGAGGAAGACATGGAGGCAGAATGGAGGCGTTAGGTGAACACTGTTCAGTGAGCTCTGTTGTGTTTACGTCTACATATGCAGAATCCCAGAACTGAACTCATATCAACCCTTCACACCAACACAAACACATATGCATGCCCCCAAAATACTGCCAACACACACATTCTGGCAAGGTCACACTCCTTCTGCATCGTTCCCACATGCTGTTGCTTCTGCTGGGTGAGATGAACAGCAGCTGATAAAGGAGAACACAGAACAGCCTTGAGCGCTCCCCTGGACTCTCCTTGACTCCTTACATGTTCACAAAGGAAGCCTGCCTCAACACCGGTGATAGGATTAGTTACCTCACAGCTGACTGAGTCCTCCAGCCTTTTTGCCAAGGAATAAGACTACGATAAGGAAAAGATTAGAAAACAAGGGGGAGTGTAGAGTGTAGTGCAGTGCTATAGTCAAAATATGGGTCAGAGTTTGTTGTACAAAACATCCCTAAGGACCTGATTGATTTAATCATACTACAGATTACACACATACACACATACACACAGATTGTGTGTGTGTGTGTATGTATATGTAATATTTTATTTATTTTAGATTTATTCCATCAATCATCCATCCATCATAAATATTCCAATCAATTGTGGATGTTGCTGCCGACTGGCAATCTGATACATGGGTCATAAAGTCTTTGATTGCTCTGTGCAGTACAAACTATAGTGATGTGGCTGAAGCCACGTTTCCCCTGAGCAGAAACGAGTGGTTAGCATGACCACCTATATATAGATAGCCCACTGAACAATCACGGCTGTTATCACATGCAGAGATTTGTCCTCACTTTTCTAAATGTAGGTCATGATCAATAGCGCTGTGCTTTCCAGAGTAATCTTAAAAAGCTGTCATTAATGTTGGATTTTCCATGTTGACACCTCAGGGTAATTACTGGAGCTGACCCTGCTGGATTGTTAACACACTCAGCAACAGTAGCGCTGCTTTGTTATCCTATGCGTGTGACACACAGCAGAAGCAGCATGGGGGAGATCGACTGTTGACTTGGCTGATGCTGATACTGTTGAAACAACACTTTGAGCCAAGGATCAGAAAGTGGCTGCTTGCCTTCACCCTTTGGACAACGCCAGAGCAAAACACAATTATTGGTGTGTGTGTTTGTGAGTGAGAGGGAGAGAGAGATGAAGGCAGGGACACACACACATATGGAAGCCTGTAAGTGTCAGGAGGGGGGGATGACTCAGTATGTGTGATAAACATTCCTGCGCCCTGACTACCAGGACTATGTTATGACATAATTCATTACCAGCAGCCTGGAGTGTGTCACCATTTAAAGTGTTCAACTGCAAATTCCTCAAATGAAAAACTACTTTTGATATCAAGGACTTACAGGACAAACATCCATGTGATCCACAGAGTCTTTATCTCATTGGTATCAGCCTCACTCTTCACTCTTCACTGTACTGCTCTACTGCTCATGGCTGTGCAGCTTTCGGAAATCTTTTCATCACAGGAACATTTTTTATTTTTTAGTTTAAGGACTACAACTTTAAATTTGGTGAGTCAATATCTCATTAAAGAGGTACTGCACACCTAATTAATATGAATGTACTTTGATTAAACAGAAAGTTGTTAGTGACATTTGTTTCCAAAAAAAAAAAAAAGAAAAAAAAAAGAATGCCACTTAGGGCCAAGGCTGCACACCTTGATCCAGATCCACTTCAGAACCTGACCACCTCTTCCCAATGCCGAGGGCAGCGTCTGCACAACATATCCTCCTTAATTATGTGTGTCAAACAGTATACATATAAATCAGTACGGCACAGTTTAACTACATAAATGTTTCCAACATCTAAGGTAAACAAACTGTTGGCAATATGTTATTATTATTATTTGTGGTAAAACTGATGCATGTTTGGGGAAATGTCTGCTCTGTTCTAAAAAGTGAAAACGTTTTTGAGGTCTTCTCCTAACAAACTACGTAACAAACAGACAGACAGGCAAAATAATAAAAAATAATAATCAGCATATTCTGGGTTGAAAATGGCTCAAAATGTGATCCACTGTTTCAAACTAACTTGAACCTTTCAGAGCTGTTGAGGACTACATCATGAAATGTATATTAAAAAAACAAAAACACAATGTTGACAACCACTAATCAGAGGTAGGCAGCCCAGACCCCCCAAACTCATCATTAAGGAACTGGTGGCTGCAACATTAAAAACCCTGACAAAACCCCCATCATCTACACTTATCATGATAGAACAGCTCTGTATTACACTACAGGATATGTCTGATAGCTAGCCGCTCCTACCTGCCTCTGGCTGTAGCTTCACTACAGATACCTGCAACGTCATCTCACCTATAGTCAAAACTCCATATCAAGATATCTGTAATTACATTTTGACGAAGCAGGATGAAAGTTATCTCTAATCTGAGATATCTCTAATCAAAATTAATTGCAAAATATCTATAATTCAAAAGATATCTATATTCAATTATGACTATCCTTATTTCCAGTGTGACATATCGAAAAAACATTTTTGACTCATTGTAATTTAGGTTGAAGATGTCTACAACATCATATTGACTAGTATAAACTTGATTTAAGATATCTAGAAAAGACAATGTGGATATCTTGAATTGGAGGATGATAAAACTATCTGGAAGTGGAATTATGACTTGGTAAAATTAAAGTTGTAGTTGCAGACATCTGTAGTTAACGTTGCAAGTATCTGCAGCTGAAGTGTAGATATGAGACTCCATACAGATGATTGGAAAACATGATGTCATGTTTGCTCAGGAAGAACATCTGAAATGTTCAGTTTGATTAGGAAGAGTTTAATGATGGATATCTGGGATCATTACAACCTATGAAATGTTAAAACAGGTTGCAGACTATGGTCTGTCACTCGGTCCAAATGTTTGTGCTTCTATAAATACACATGACACATCATCTGAGGTTGTCTGTTTAGTCTGCTAGAGAGAGAGCGAGCTAACAGAAAAAGAGTGTGCAGCCACACTTTATTATTTTCATTATGTACTATTTATTCTGTCTTTAAATGATGAATTGTTAATTTAATATAAAATGGATTTTTAGAGGATTTTAATATTCTTATTACACCACAGGCTGAACGACATGGCCCTGCATGCAAAACGTAATTTAATGGCATGAGGCCCTTAAAGGACAAATGCTCTGCTGTGTCATCATGTTATAAATACTTTTATGGAAAGCAGGCAGTTGTCCTGCACTGCATAACATGACGTGTTTATGTCTGCGACTCTCATCCCAGTAGTGTTGCATAGTGTGTTTCTGTAGCAGACATGTTGTTGTCAGGGGGACAGACAGCTGTGCCTTCATCCCCGATGACATCGTGAGCCTCAGCCTCGAATGAGAGTGAAGCAATGCCTCTGTCTTAGCCTGTCTACTACTGAATACCTCCACACCCTTTCCTGACAAAACAGAGTCTAGACTACTACTTTAACTATAGACGTGATGTTGATGGTGACCACGCTGGCATAACAAGGCCTGTATGAAAAAGGTGCTATAGAACAGTGTCAAACGAAGAAACACTTCAATCCGTACCAAACACCTCGGTGACAGACACCAAGACCTTTTCAAAGGGTCCAAAACACAGCAGCTTAGAAAATATGAGTTCTAACATGACAAAAATATTCAGCTACATTTCTTGAGGGTCTCGTTTCTGTGCTTTTTCAAACTGTTAAACAGCTACAGTAAATAGTGAGTCAGTACGAGCTACAGTTCTAAACTACGGCTCTTTAGGGAAGAACCTAAAACAGACAAAGGACCTGTTTCACACTGATAACATGGGAAATTATGGAGAGTGCAATGTGCCTGCCTAATAGAAAAAAAGAATGGCAGCATGGTGGCATAGTGGGTAGCACTGTTCCCTCACAGCAAGAAGGTCCTGGGTTCAGATCCACCTGAGGACCTGGGACTTTTCTGCGTGGAGTTCCCTCCAGCTTCTCCGGCTTCTGTTTCTAATTCTTCAGTTTGGAGGATCAAATCAGCCTCTTTTCAGATTCAAGCATAATTTCGGTAGCATGATTCAAAACTTGGTATTTACAACATGTTAGTAGTGTAAAGGAGCCACAGGGCTCGATGAGTCCAACAGATGCCTGGGACAAAGATTCATTGCTGGGATGTAAACACCTGCAGCCATCATGCTGGGGCTGTTGAAGAAAGAAACAGCATATGTGTGACAAGGTTTCATAAACATAATATGGGAAAAATCTCAGAGAGGAAATAATCATTTTTGATGGTATGTGACTGTGGAATCTTTCCATCCCCTCCCAACATTTTTCTTGATAACAATTATGAGGTGAGCAGCATCAAATCCACACAGCCTTAACAAGGTCCTGGCTTATTATGTTCACAGCTGTGTGACATTCTCTTACAAAGTGAAGCCATCAAAATAACAAGGATCAAATACCATTAAAAAACATGGTTGTTAGAGCACAACACTGCATCCAATTGAAAACTGCTTGCTGCCAATTGAATGAAGAAGGCTTTGTATGAAGGAGTTGTGTTGTGGAGGCGGATGGATCCAAACACAGCGAGAAGAGGGAGCCCAGAACATTATCATTGTAATCCCATAATGGATGCTTCAGGGCTGGAAAGGATTGCTCCTTGTCCTGCCACTGGATAACACTCATGGCTCTTTGTCTGTGCAGAATTACCCTGAAATTGCTTTGGATTGTTCTGTGTTAATAAACACGCACACACACACAGCTAGGACTACATAGAGTGAGTCTCGGTGTCTGTATACACAAATATACACACTGCAGTGGGAGAACATGCATGTGCTGCAGGGCGGGACACATTTTCTCTCATATACTTTTTACAAATTGTGTTACATCATGCATGCAGTTCATCTTTATGTAATGTCCTTTCACTTCACACAGACACACACAGACACACCTCACTACTAACCAATGATTTTCTCATTCCAGAGCAATACCCCTTGCATGAAACAGATGTAAGGAGAAGAGAAGGATGATTCTATCACATATGAGATACAATTCCCCCGTGGACAGCAGCACGGAGCCGGGAGATAGCGATGCAGAGGGGAGATGGGGAGGGAGGCAGGTGGAGATTGCCTGTCTGTAACCAGCCTTTCAGAAAAAAGAAAGTAAAGACTCATGGATTTGTCTTTACTGTCGCTAACAGGCTCCATCAGTAAAGAAGCCATTTTGTTCTGCTTGAAATCTCCCACTGCTGACAGGCACTGCAACAAGGCCTGTGTTCATCTTTTAGTCCAGACTCATTAAGTCTTTAAGCTTTTAGTCATCTGTTTTGCCAACAGTGCACATTAAAAATGCGTTGCCACAAATGTTTCAGCTTCTTGAAACAACACATTAAACTCCACTACAATTATAAAAACCAAACAATGAAAAATATGTTTGTGTATCTCTCTGTATGTTCTCTCCATCTGGCTGTCCCTTTTCTGCTAGTCTGCTGCAGGTGAGGGCAAACACACCATGATGTGCCGTTTATTTTTATTTTTTAATATGAAAAACCTCCCATATTCTGACCTATAATTATAGGGAAGGTTTTATATTTTCCATCAACCACTTTTGTTTTTCAGTCCCATTTTTCATGAGTTGAAGCAAAATATCTAAAACTATGTCTATGCACACAAAAGATTTTCATAAATTTGTTTAAATCTGTGTTAGTGAGCATTTGCCCTCAATGGAGATAACCCATCCACCTGACAGGTGTAGGTGTAGCATATCAAGATGCTGATTGGGAAGCATCATTATTGCGCAGGTGTTCATTGGGCTGCTTACAATAAAAGGCCACTATAAAATGTATAGTTTTATCACATAACACAATGCCGCTGATCTCGCAAGTTTCCATCTTCAAATGACGAAAATCCTTCATGGGTTAAAAATATAGAGCATAAATTAAAATGACCCAGAGCTAAAAAGTGACAGTAAAGTGACTTGAAACAGTCAGACAGTATAGTTGGCTGGAAATGTTTTCATGTCCGGCATCCAACCACAGCCAACACTTGGTGAAAACTCTGAGCTAGCCAGCTAACTTTGTTTGAAGCTTCAACACAGCTAAGTCATGTGGTGCAGAGACAAAAGCACCTTTAAAAGCGGTCTTTGTTTGACGGATGGAGCCTACGGGACATGAGAGCTGATCCACCTGCTCCCTTCACTGGTGATGGGAGCCACCAGGACTATTCTCAGCTGGGTGAGGCGTCAGAGCAACAGTGGGAAGCAGTGGTGACTACAGTGGTGAAATGGTGAGGATTCTCCATAACTATCTGAGCAAATTGTTTTGTCTGCTTTGAGACAGCCTTCCTGATAAAATGGAAAAAAACTACTTCACCTACGACTCCTCTCTCTGAGGGTCGCACTGAGGATTTGAACTACCAGCTTCTATAGCACATATTCCTTATTCTGGATTTAAAACTGCTGCCCCCAAGACAGTTCCTACATGCAGGCCAAACACTATATTATGAAACTTCTTTTTTTGCCTGGAGCTTCTCTTGCACTAAATCCGCTCCTTACATTAGGTTTGCCACACAGTTCACAGCAGGTGGAGGGATAACAGTGGGGAGGGGAACCATTATCAGAATTGATCTACTTAATCCTGTTCTTACTGTGTTCACAACATGAAGATACAATGTTAGTGAAATTCAACTGCTTCTTGCTAATGAAGTATACAAATAACTAAAGATAAATAAATAAAGATATAGTGTAAAGATATGCCTTATTATAGTGTAAAGATATGGCTTATTATAGTGCAAAGATATGCCTTATTATAGTGTAAAGATATGCCTTCTTATAGTGTAAAGATGCCTTATTATAGTGCAATGATATGCCTTATTATAGTGTAAAGATATGCCTTATTATAGTGTAAAGATATGCCTTATTATAGTGCAATGATATGCCTTATTATAGTGTAAAGATATGCCTTATTATAGTGTAAAGATGCCTTATTATAGTGCAATGATATGCCTTATTATAGTGTAAAGATGCCTTATTATAGTGCAAAGATATGCCTTATTATAGTGTAAAGATATGCCTTATTATAGTGTAAAGATGCCTTATTATAGTGTAAAGATGCCTTATTATAGTGTAAAGATGCCTTATTATAGTGCAAAGATATGCCTAATTATAGTGTAAAGATATGCCTTATTATAGTGTAAAGATGCCTTATTATAGTGCAAAGATATGCCTTATTATAGTGCAAAGATATGCCTTATTATAGTGTAAAGATGCCTTATTATAGTGTAAAGATGCCTTATTATAGTGCAAAGATATGCCTTATTATAGTGTAAAGATATGCCTTATCATAGTGCAAAGATATGCCTTATTAAAGTGTAAAGATATGCCTTATTATAGTGCAAAGATATGCCTTATTATAGTGTAAAGATATGCCTTATTATAGTGTAAAGATGCCTTATTATAGTGCAAAGATATGCCTTATTATAGTGTAAAGATGCCTTATTATAGTGCAAAGATATGCCTTATTATAGTGCAAACATATGCCTTATTATAGTGTAAAGATGTCTTATTATAGTGTAAAGATGCCTTATTATAGTGCAAAGATATGCCTTATTATAGTGTAAAGATATGCCTTATTATAGTGCAAAGATATGCCTTATTAAAGTGTAAAGATATGCCTTATTATAGTGTAAAGATGCCTTATTATAGTGTAAAGATATGCCTTATTATAGTGTAAAGATGCCTTATTATAGTGTAAAGATATGCCTTATTATAGTGTAAAGATATGCCTAATTAAAGTGTAAAGATATGCCTTATTATAGTGCAAAGATATGCCTTATTATAGTGTAAAGATATGCCTTATTATAGTGCAAAGATATGCCTTATTAAAGTGTAAAGATATGCCTTATTAAAGTGTAAAGATATGCCTTATTATAGTGCAAAGATATGCCTTATTATAGTGTAAAGATATGCCTTATTATAGTGTAAAGATATGCCTTATTATAGTGTAAAGATGCCTTATTATAGTGCAAAGATATGCCTTATTATAGTGCAAAGATGCCTTATTATAGTGCAAAGATATGCCTTATTATAGTGTAAAGATGCCTTATTATAGTGTAAAGATATGCCTTATTATAGTGCAAAGATATGCCTTATTATAGTGCAAAGATATGCCTTATTATAGTGTAAAGATGCCTTATTATAGTGTAAAGATGCCTTATTATAGTGCAAAGATATGCCTTATTATAGTGTAAAGATGCCTTATTATAGTGCAAAGATATGCCTTATTATAGTGTAAAGATGCCTTATTATAGTGTAAAGATGCCTTATTATAGTGCAAAGATATGCCTTATTATAGTGTAAAGATATGCCTTATTATAGTGCAAAGATATGCCTTATTAAAGTGTAAAGATATGCCTTATTATAGTGTAAAGATGCCTTATTATAGTGTAAAGATATGCCTTATTATAGTGTAAAGATGCCTTATTATAGTGTAAAGATATGCCTTATTATAGTGTAAAGATATGCCTAATTAAAGTGTAAAGATATGCCTTATTATAGTGCAAAGATATGCCTTATTATAGTGTAAAGATATGCCTTATTATAGTGCAAAGATATGCCTTATTAAAGTGTAAAGATATGCCTTATTAAAGTGTAAAGATATGCCTTATTATAGTGCAAAGATATGCCTTATTATAGTGTAAAGATATGCCTTATTATAGTGTAAAGATATGCCTTATTATAGTGTAAAGATGCCTTATTATAGTGCAAAGATATGCCTTATTATAGTGCAAAGATGCCTTATTATAGTGCAAAGATATGCCTTATTATAGTGTAAAGATGCCTTATTATAGTGTAAAGATATGCCTTATTATAGTGCAAAGATATGCCTTATTATAGTGCAAAGATATGCCTTATTATAGTGTAAAGATGCCTTATTATAGTGTAAAGATGCCTTATTATAGTGCAAAGATATGCCTTATTATAGTGTAAAGATGCCTTATTATAGTGCAAAGATATGCCTTATTATAGTGTAAAGATGCCTTATTATAGTGTAAAGATGCCTTATTATAGTGTAAAGATGCCTTATTATAGTGCAAAGATATGCCTTATTATATTGTAAAGATGCCTTATTATAGTGTAAAGATGCCTTATTATAGTGCAAAGATATGCCTTATTATAGTGCAAACATATGCCTTATTATAGTGTAAAGATGCCTTATTATAGTGTAAAGATGCCTTATTATAGTGTAAAGATGCCTTATTATAGTGCAAAGATATGCCTTATTATAGTGTAAAGATATGCCTTATTATAGTGCAAAGATATGCCTTATTAAAGTTGTAAAGATATGCCTTATTATAGTGTAAAGATATGCCTTATTATAGTGTAAAGATGCCTTATTATAGTGCAAAGAAATGCCTTATTATAGTGTAAAGATGCCTTATTATAGTGCAAAGAAATGCCTTATTATAGTGCAAACATATGCCTTATTATAGTGTAAAGATGCCTTATTATAGTGTAAAGATGCCTTATTATAGTGTAAAGATGCCTTATTATAGTGCAAAGATATGCCTTATTATAGTGTAAAGATATGCCTTATTATAGTGCAAAGATATGCCTTATTAAAGTTGTAAAGATATGCCTTATTATAGTGTAAAGATATGCCTTATTATAGTGTAAAGATGCCTTATTATAGTGCAAAGAAATGCCTTATTATAGTGTAAAGATGCCTTATTATAGTGCAAAGAAATGCCTTATTATAGTGTAAAGATATGCCTTATTATAGGGTAAAGATGCCTTATTATAGTGCAAAGATGCCTTATTATAGTGCAAACATATGCCTTATTATAGTGTAAAGATGCCTTATTATAGTGCAAAGATGCCTTATTATAGTGTAAAGATATGCCTTATTATAGTGCAAAGAAATTCCTTATTATAGTGTAAAGATATGCCTTATTATAGGGTAAAGATGCCTTATTATAGTGTAAAGATGCCTTATTATAGTGTAAAGATGCCTTATTATAGTGCAAAGAAATGCCTTATTATAGTGTAAAGATATGCCTTATTATAGTGTAAAGATGCCTTATTATAGTGTAAAGATATGCCTTATTATAGTGTAAAGATATGCCTAATTAAAGTGTAAAGATATGCCTTATTATAGTGCAAAGATATGCCTTATTATAGTGTAAAGATATGCCTTATTATAGTGCAAAGATATGCCTTATTAAAGTGTAAAGATATGCCTTATTAAAGTGTAAAGATATGCCTTATTATAGTGCAAAGATATGCCTTATTATAGTGTAAAGATATGCCTTATTATAGTGTAAAGATATGCCTTATTATAGTGTAAAGATGCCTTATTATAGTGCAAAGATATGCCTTATTATAGTGCAAAGATGCCTTATTATAGTGCAAAGATATGCCTTATTATAGTGTAAAGATGCCTTATTATAGTGTAAAGATATGCCTTATTATAGTGCAAAGATATGCCTTATTATAGTGCAAAGATATGCCTTATTATAGTGTAAAGATGCCTTATTATAGTGTAAAGATGCCTTATTATAGTGCAAAGATATGCCTTATTATAGTGTAAAGATGCCTTATTATAGTGCAAAGATATGCCTTATTATAGTGTAAAGATGCCTTATTATAGTGTAAAGATGCCTTATTATAGTGCAAAGATATGCCTTATTATAGTGTAAAGATATGCCTTATTATAGTGCAAAGATATGCCTTATTAAAGTGTAAAGATATGCCTTATTATAGTGTAAAGATGCCTTATTATAGTGTAAAGATATGCCTTATTATAGTGTAAAGATGCCTTATTATAGTGTAAAGATATGCCTTATTATAGTGTAAAGATATGCCTAATTAAAGTGTAAAGATATGCCTTATTATAGTGTAAAGATGCCTTATTATAGTGCAAAGATATGCCTTATTATAGTGTAAAGATATGCCTTATTATAGTGCAAAGATATGCCTTATTAAAGTGTAAAGATATGCCTTATTAAAGTGTAAAGATATGCCTTATTATAGTGCAAAGATATGCCTTATTATAGTGTAAAGATATGCCTTATTATAGTGTAAAGATATGCCTTATTATAGTGTAAAGATGCCTTATTATAGTGCAAAGATATGCCTTATTATAGTGCAAAGATGCCTTATTATAGTGCAAAGATATGCCTTATTATAGTGTAAAGATGCCTTATTATAGTGTAAAGATATGCCTTATTATAGTGCAAAGATATGCCTTATTATAGTGCAAAGATATGCCTTATTATAGTGTAAAGATGCCTTATTATAGTGTAAAGATGCCTTATTATAGTGCAAAGATATGCCTTATTATAGTGTAAAGATGCCTTATTATAGTGCAAAGATATGCCTTATTATAGTGTAAAGATGCCTTATTATAGTGTAAAGATGCCTTATTATAGTGTAAAGATGCCTTATTATAGTGCAAAGATATGCCTTATTATATTGTAAAGATGCCTTATTATAGTGTAAAGATGCCTTATTATAGTGCAAAGATATGCCTTATTATAGTGCAAACATATGCCTTATTATAGTGTAAAGATGCCTTATTATAGTGTAAAGATGCCTTATTATAGTGTAAAGATGCCTTATTATAGTGCAAAGATATGCCTTATTATAGTGTAAAGATATGCCTTATTATAGTGCAAAGATATGCCTTATTAAAGTTGTAAAGATATGCCTTATTATAGTGTAAAGATATGCCTTATTATAGTGTAAAGATATGCCTTATTAAAGTGTAAAGATATGCCTTATTATAGTGCAAAGATATGCCTTATTATAGTGTAAAGATATGCCTTATTATAGTGTAAAGATATGCCTTATTATAGTGTAAAGATATGCCTTATTATAGTGTAAAGATGCCTTATTATAGGGTAAAGATGCCTTATTATAGTGTAAAGATGCCTTATTATAGTGTAAAGATGCCTTATTATAGTGCAAAGAAATGCCTTATTATAGTGTAAAGATATGCCTTATTATAGGGTAAAGATGCCTTATTATAGTGTAAAGATGCCTTATTATAGTGTAAAGATGCCTTATTATAGTGCAAAGAAATGCCTTATTATAGTGTAAAGATATGCCTTATTATAGTGCAAAGATATGCCTTATTATAGTGTAAAGATGCCTTATTATAGTGCAAAGATATGCCTTATTATAGTGCAAACATATGCCTTATTATAGTGTAAAGATGCCTTATTATAGTGTAAAGATGCCTTATTATAGTGCAAAGATATGCCTTATTATAGTGTAAAGATATGCCTTATTATAGTGCAAAGATATGCCTTATTAAAGTTGTAAAGATATGCCTTATTATAGTGTAAAGATATGCCTTATTATAGTGTAAAGATATGCCTTATTAAAGTGTAAAGATATGCCTTATTATAGTGCAAAGATATGCCTTATTATAGTGTAAAGATATGCCTTATTATAGTGTAAAGATATGCCTTATTATAGTGTAAAGATATGCCTTATTATAGTGTAAAGATATGCCTTATTATAGTGTAAAGATGCCTTATTATAGGGTAAAGATGCCTTATTATAGTGTAAAGATGCCTTATTATAGTGTAAAGATGCCTTATTATAGTGCAAAGAAATGCCTTATTATAGTGTAAAGATATGCCTTATTATAGGGTAAAGATGCCTTATTATAGTGTAAAGATGCCTTATTATAGTGTAAAGATGCCTTATTATAGTGCAAAGATATGCCTTATTATAGTGTAAAGATGCCTTATTATAGTGCAAAGCTATGCCTTATTATAGTGTAAAGATGCCTTATTATAGTGCAAAGAAATGCCTTATTATAGTGTAAAGATATGCCTTATTATAGGGTAAAGATGCCTTATTATAGTGTAAAGATGCCTTATTATAGTGTAAAGATGCCTTATTATAGTGCAAAGAAATGCCTTATTATAGTGCAAAGATATGCCTTATTATAGTGTAAAGATGTATGTATGTAATGTAGCAAGATGGCGCCGCGCTAGTGGCAGCCTGTTGCAGTAGCTCCCGCTCACCTTTGAGCTTTTTCCTTCCCATTGTGTCTTTTTAACTTTTTAAAAAAATTTTCCGTCTCTGTCTGGAGTGGTGCTCTTTGCACTATGGAGGCCAAGCAGTCGTTTTTTGCTTTGGCCTTCTGCTGTTTGGTTGTTTCTGCCTTTTCCTGACCATGACCGTGTCTGGGGACCTCGTGCGCTGCCATGGCCCTATTGTTTACAGTAGGGATCAGCTGTTAGCGCTCCGTAACATAGCGGTGCTGCCCCACGAGAGACCCCATGTTCCCCGAGAGTTGAAGCGGATGAGACGGGGGACCCGTGCCGGAGCCGAGCGTCGTGCTAGAAGGAGGAGATATCGACCAGTCCTCCCGTCCATCATCATGGGGAATGTGAGATCTCTCCCCAATAAGATGGATGAATTAGCGGCGCTGACCCGGCACCAGAGGGAATACCGGGAGTGCAGCATCATGATGTTTACGGAAACATGGCTGACCACGCTAACTCCGGACACGGCTGCAGCACTGGACGGCTTCAAGCTGTTGCGCGCGGACAGGACGAGGGAGAGTGGTAAGAGGAAAGGAGGAGGGCTGGCAGTGTTTGTGAATAATAGATGGTGTAACTCTGGGCACATCACTATTAAAGAACAACTCTGCTGTAAGGACATTGAACTGTTAGCCGTTAGCATGAGACCCTATTACCTGCCGCGGGAATTCACGCATGTTATCGCGGTAGCTGCGTATATCCCCCCCTCTGCTAACGCTGAAGCAGCCTGTGATGTCGTTCACTCTGTCACAGGCAGGCTGCAGACTCAGCATCCACAGGCCCTCCTTCTTATATCAGGGGACTTTAATCACGCCGCTCCATCTTCCACTCTGCCCACCTTCACCCAGTATGTCACATGCTGCACCAGAGACAATAAAACACTGGACTTACTGTATGCCAACACCAAGGAGGCATACACCTCATCAACCCTACCTCCCCTGGGAAGATCAGACCACAACCTGGTTCATCTCCTGCCTGTGTACAAACCTCTCGTACACAGGCAACCAGCTGTGTCCCGCACAGTGAAGAGATGGTCCGACGAGGCTGACGAGGCTTTGAAGGACTGTTTTGATACAACTGTGTGGCAGGAACTCTGTGATTCTCATGGGGAGGACATCAACAGTCTCACTGACTGTATCACTGACTACATCAACTTCTGTGTGGAAAACACCGTACCCACCAGGACTGTACGGTGTTGTTCCAACAATAAACCGTGGATTAATCCTGACATAAAGGCTCTCCTCAAGGAGAAGAAGAGGGCCTTTAAGTCAGGAAATAAGGAGGAGCTGAAGACTGTACAGAAGGAGCTAAGGAGGAAGATCAGGGAGGGAAAGAACAGCTTCAGGAGGAAGATGGAGGATCAGCTGCAGCAGAATAACATCAGTGGAGTTTGGAAAGGCCTGAAAACCATCTCTGGCCACAAGGAACCAAACTCCCAGGCTGTGGGGGACCAACAGTGGGTGAATGATCTGAACTTATTTTTCAATAGGTTTGATCGGTCATCTGCCCCTCCCCCAGCCCAGCCAAGCCTGCTGCAACCCCCTTCATTGGCACCTCCAGGACACTGCCCCACCCCCTCCTCCACCTCCCTTCCTGCAACACTCAGCTCACAGCCACCCCCCACTGCTCATTTCATCAGCTCAACACCACCATCCCCCCCATCCACAAAATTCAGCACACAGCCCCCCTGCTCCACCCTGTCCCTCACAACTCTCCAGGTGAGAGATCAGCTCAGGAAGATGAAGGCGAGGAAGGCTGCGGGTCCGGACGGCATCAGCTCCAGGCTCCTGAAGTCCTGCGCAGACCAGCTGTGTGGGATAGTTGAACACATGTTCAACCTGAGCCTGAAGCTGGGGAGAGTGCCACAGATGTGGAAAACATCCTGCATGGTACCTGTCCCCAAGACTCCGCACCCCAAGGACCTCAACAGCTACAGGCCGGTGGCTCTAACATCCCACCTGATGAAGACCCTGGAGCGGCTGGTCCTTGTTCATCTCCGCCCCCTGGTGAGCCCAGCGATGGACCCGCTTCAGTTCGCCTACCAGCCTAGCATCGGGGTGGACGACGCCGTCATCTTCCTCCAACACCGAGCCCTCTCTCACCTGGAGAAGCCGGGAAGCACTGTGAGAATCATGTTCTTTGATTTCTCCAGTGCTTTCAACATGATACAGCCTGTGCTTCTGAAGGACAAGCTGGAGCACACCAGTGTGGACCAACACCTCACATGCTGGATACTGGACTACCTCACCAACCGTCCACAGTATGTGAGGTCACGGAACTGTGTGTCCGACATGGTTGTCTGCAGTACGGGGGCCCCACAGGGAACGGTCCTGGCTCCGTTCCTCTTCACCCTCTACACTGCAGACTTCCACTACAACTCACCCACCTGTCACCTGCAGAAGTTCTCTGATGACTCTGCCATCGTCGGTCTCATCACAGATGGGGACGACAGGGAATACAGAGGACTGACGCAGGACTTTGTGGACTGGTGCCAGCGGAACCTACTCCAGATCAACGCAGGGAAAACCAAGGAACTGGTGGTTGATTTCCGCAGGCACACACACTCCCCCCCGGACCCAGTGAACATTCAGGGAACAGACATTGAGATGGTGACATCTTACAAGTACCTGGGTGTTCACTTGAACAATAAACTGGACTGGACAGACAATACCACGGCACTTTATAGGAAAGGCCAGAGCAGACTCTATCTGCTCAGGAGACTGAGGTCCTTTGGAGTGCGCGGAGCACTCCTCAAGACATTCTACGACACCATGGTGGCATCAGCCATTTTTTATGGTGTGGTCTGCTGGGGCAGCGGCATCTCAGTGTTGGATAGGAAAAGACTCGATAAACTGATAAGGAAGGCCAGCTCTGTCCTGGGATGCCCCCTGGACCCAGTGGAGGTGGTGGGAGGAAGGAGGATGACAACTAAGCTGTCATCCATGATGGACACTCACTCCCACCCGATGCGGGACCAAATAACAGCACTGGAGAGCTCCTTCAGCGACAGGTTGCTTCACCCAAAGTGCGTGAAGGAGCGCTTTCGCAAGTCTTTCCTTCCTGCAGCTGTTAGACTGTACAATCAGCACTGCTCCCAGTAGACCTAACTATTTGTAGTACTTGTGTGAAATACTGAGACACTTTGCAATAGTATTGTTATTGTGAAATATTCTTGAGACACTTTACCCCCGTCCTTTATTGTATTGTATTTTTTTAAATATTATTTCCCCTCCTCCTGCTGTGTTTTTCGTACACTGTGCTGCTGCAATAATGTAAATTTCCCCACTGTGGGACTAATAAAGGGATATCTTATCTTATCTTATCTTATCTTATTATAGTGTAAAGATACCTTATTATAGTGTAAAGATAAGCCTCATTATAGTGTAAAGATATGCCTTATTATAGTGCAAAGATATGCCTTATTAAAGTGTAAAGATATGCCTTATTATAGTGTAAAGATGCCTTATTATAGTGTAAAGATGCCTTATTATTGTGTAAAGATATGCCTTATTATAGTGTAAAGATATGCCTTATTAAAGTGTAAAGATATGCCTTATTATAGTGTAAAGATATGCCTTATTATAGTGTAAAGATATGCCTTATTATAGTGCAAAGATATGCCTTATTATAGTGTAAAGATATGCCTTATTATAGTGTAAAGATGCCTTATTATAGTGCAAAGATATGCCTTATTATAGCGTAAATAAATGCCTTATTATAGTGTAAAGATATGCCTTATTATAGTGTAAATAAATGCCTTATTATAGTGTAAATAAATGCCTTATTATAGTGTAAAAATGCCTTATTATAGTGTAAATAAATGCCTTATTATAGTGCAAAGATGCCTTATTATAGTGTAAAGATGCCTTATTATAGTGTAAAGATATGCCTTATTATAGTGTAAAGATATGCCTTATTATAGTGTAAAGATAGGCCTTATTATAGTGTAAAGATGCCTTATTATAGTGCAAAGATGCCGTATTATAGTGCAAAGATATGCCTTATTATAGTGTAAAGATGCCTTATCATAGTGCAAAGGTGCCTTATTATAGTGCAAAGATATGCCTTATTATAGTGTAAAGATGCCTTATTATAGTGTAAAGATGCCTTATTATAGTGTAAAGATGCCTTATTATAGTGCAAAGATATGCCTTATTATAGTGTAAAGATGCCTTATTATAGTGTAAAGATATGCCTTATTATAGTGTAAAGATGCCTTATTATAGTGCAAAGATGCCTTATTATAGTGCAAAGATATGCCTTATTATAGTGTAAAGATGCCTTATTATAGTGTAAAGATGCCTTATTATAGTGTAAAGATGCCTTATTATAGTGTAAAGATATGCCTTATTATAGTGCAAAGATATGCCTTATTATAGTGTAAAGATGCCTTATTATAGTGTAAAGATGCCTTATTATAGTGTAAAGATGCCTTATTATAGTGTAAAGATGCCTTATTATAGTGCAAAGATGCCTTATTATAGTGTAAAGATGCCTTATTATAGTGTAAATATATGCCTTATTATAGTGTAAATATGCCTTATTATAGTGTAAAGATATGCCTTATTATAGTGTAAAGATGCCTTATTATAGTGTAAAGATATGCCTTATTATAGTGTAAAGATATGCCTAATTATAGTGTAAAGATATGCCTTATTATAGTGTAAATATATGCCTTATTATAGTGTAAAGATATGCCTAATTATAGTGTAAAGATATGCCTAATTATAGTGTAAAGATATGTCTTATTATAGTGTAAAGATATGCCTTATTATAGTGTAAAGATGCCTTATTATAGTGTAAAGATGCCTTATTATAGTGTAAAGATATGCCTTATTATAGTGTAAAGATGCCTTATTATAGTGCAAAGATGCCTTATTATAGTGCAAAGATGCCTTATTATAGTGCAAAGATATGCCTTATTATAGTGTAAAGATGCCTTATTATAGTGTAAAGATATGCCTTATTATAGTGTAAAGATGCCTTATTATAGTGCAAAGATGTCGTATTATAGTGCAAAGATATGCCTTATTATAGTGTAAAGATGCCTTATTATAGTGCAAAGATGCATTATTATAGTGCAAAGATGCCTTATTATAGTGTAAAGATGCCTTATTATAGTGTAAAGATGCCTTATTATAGTGTAAAGATGCCTTATTATAGTGCAAAGATGCTTTATTATAGTGCAAAGATATGCCTTATTATAGTGTAAAGATGCCTTATTATAGTGCAAAGATATGCCTTATTATAGTGTAAAGATGCCTTATTATAGTGTAAAGATATGCCTTATTATAGTGTAAAGATGCCTTATTATAGTGCAAAGATGCCGTATTAGTGCAAAGATATGCCTTATTATAGTGTAAAGATGCCTTATTATAGTGCAAAGATGCCTTATTATAGTGCAAAGATATGCCTTATTATAGTGCAAAGATATGCCTTATTATAGTGCAAAGATATGCCTTATTATAGTGTAAAGATGCCTTATTATAGTGTAAAGATATGCCTTATTATAGTGTAAAGATATGCCTTATTATAGTGTAAAGATGCCTTATTATAGTGCAAAGATGCCTTATTATAGTGCAAAGATATGCCTTATTATAGTGTAAAGATGCCTTATTATAGTGTAAAGATATGCCGTATTATAGTGTAAAGATATGCCTTATTATAGTGTAAATATATGCCTTATTATAGTGTAAAGATATGCCTTATTATAGTGTAAATATATGCCTTATTATAGTGTAAAGATATGCCTTATTATAGTGTAAAGATGCCTTATTATAGTGCAAAGATGCCTTATTATAGTGCAAAAATGCCTTATTATAGTGCAAAGATGCCTTATTATAGTGCAAAGATATGCCTTATTATAGTGCAAAGATGCCTTATTATAGTGCAAAAATGCCTTATTATAGTGCAAAGATGCCTTATTATAGTGCAAAGATGCCTTATTATAGTGTAAATATATGCCTTATTATAGTGTAAAGATATGCCTTATTATAGTGTAAAGATATGCCTTATTATAGTGTAAAGATATGCCTTATTATAGTGTAAAGATGCCTTATTATAGTGTAAATATATGCCTTATTATAGTGTAAAGATATGCCTTATTATAGTGTAAAGATATGCCTTATTATAGTGTAAAGATGCCTTATTATAGTGTAAATATATGCCTTATTATAGTGTAAAGATATGCCTTATTATAGTGTAAAGATGCCTTATTATAGTGTAAAGATATGCCTTATTATAGTGTAAAGATATGCCTAATTATAGTGTAAAGATATGCCTTATTATAGTGTAAATATATGCCTTATTATAGTGTAAAGATATGCCTAATTATAGTGTAAAGATATGCCTAATTATAGTGTAAAGATATGTCTTATTATAGTGTAAAGATATGCCTTATTATAGGGTAAAGATGCCTTATTATAGTGTAAAGATGCCTTATTATAGTGTAAAGATATGCCTAATTATAGTGTAAAGATATGCCTAATTATAGTGTAAAGATATGTCTTATTATAGTGTAAAGATATGCCTTATTATAGGGTAAAGATGCCTTATTATAGGGTAAAGATGCCTTATTATAGTGTAAAGATATGCCTTATTATAGTGTAAAGATATGTCTTATTATAGTGTAAAGATATGCCTTATTATAGTGTAAAGATGCCTTATTATAGTGCAAAGATCCCTTATTATAGTGCAAAAATGCCTTATTATAGTGCAAAGATGCCTTATTATAGTGCAAAGATATGCCTTATTATAGTGCAAAGATGCCTTATTATAGTGCAAAGATGCCTTATTATAGTGTAAATATATGCCTTATTATAGTGTAAATATATGCCTTATTATAGTGCAAAGATATGCCTTATTAAAGTTGTAAAGATATGCCTTATTATAGTGTAAAGATATGCCTTATTATAGTGTAAAGATATGTCTTATTATAGTGTAAAGATATGCCTTATTATAGTGTAAAGATATGCCTTATTATAGTGTAAAGATGCCTTATTATAGTGTAAATATATGCCTTATTATAGTGTAAAGATGCCTTATTATAGTGCAAAGATGCCTTATTATAGTGTAAATATATGCCTTATTATAGTGTAAAGATGCCTTATTATAGTGTAAAGATATGCCTTATTAAAGTGTAAAGATATGCCTTATTATAGTGTAAAGATATGCCTTATTATAGTGTAAAGATATGCCTAATTATAGTGTAAAGATATGCCTTATTATAGTGTAAATATATGCCTTATTATAGTGTAAAGATATGCCTAATTATAGTGTAAAGATATGCCTAATTATAGTGTAAAGATATGTCTTATTATAGTGTAAAGATATGCCTTATTATAGGGTAAAGATGCCTTATTATAGTGTAAAGATGCCTTATTATAGTGTAAAGATGCCTTATTATAGTGTAAAGATATGCCTTATTATAGTGTAAAGATGCCTTATTATAGTGTAAAGAAATGCCTTATTATAGTGTAAAGATATGCCTTATTATAGTGTAAAGATATGTCTTATTATAGTGTAAAGATATGCCTTATTATAGTGTAAAGATATGCCTTATTATAGTGTAAAGATATGTCTTATTATAGTGTAAAGATATGCCTTATTATAGTGTAAAGATATGTCTTATTATAGTGTAAAGATATGCCTTATTATAGTGTAAAGATATGTCTTATTATAGTGTAAAGATATGCCTTATTATAGTGTAAAGATATGTCTTATTATAGTGTAAAGATATGCCTTATTATAGTGTAAAGATATGTCTTATTATAGTGTAAAGATATGCCTTATTATAGTGCAAAGAATGCCTTATTAAAGTGTAAAGATATGCCTTATTATAGGGTAAAGATGCCTTATTATAGTGTAAAGATATGCCTTATTAAAGTGTAAAGATATGCCTAATTATAGTGCAAAGATATGCCTTATTATAGTGTAAAGATATGCCTAATTATAGTGCAAAGATATGCCTTATTATAGTGCAAAGATATGCCTTATTATAGTGTAAAGATATGCCTAATTATAGTGTAAAGATATGCCTTATTATAGGGTAAAGATGCCTTATTATAGGGTAAAGATGCCTTATTATAGTGTAAAGATATGCCTAATTATAGTGTAAAGATATGCCTTATTATAGTGTAAAGATATGTCTTATTATAGTGTAAAGATATGCCTTATTATAGTGTAAAGATGCCTTATTATAGGGTAAAGATGCCTTATTATAGTGTAAAGATATGCCTTATTATAGTGTAAAGATATGCCTTATTAAAGTGTAAAGATATGCCTAATTATAGTGTAAAGATATGCCTTATTATAGTGTAAAGATATGCCTAATTATAGTGTAAAGATATGCCTTATTATAGTGTAAAGATATGCCTTATTAAAGTGTAAAGATATGCCTAATTATAGTGTAAAGATATGCCTTATTATAGTGTAAAGATATGTCTTATTATAGTGTAAAGATATGCCTTATTATAGTGTAAAGATATGTCTTATTATAGTGTAAAGATATGCCTAATTATAGTGTAAAGATATATAATATGTTGAAAAACTTGACAGCAATGATGCTTTCCATTTCCAGAAAAATGATTATTCAAGGTCATTCACAGATCTGGGATGGGCATTGATTTTTGAATATTTGAATAGTCATTAAATTGTATTAGAAAAAAATCGAGTAGTATACATGACTATCATTTTCCCGGGCCTGGTAATAACACAGAAATACCACCAAAGGTGGTAGTAGTACATCTACAGGCTGTTTGCGACTGCTATTAACATAAGAAGAAGAATGCACGATGACAACCAGGCAGAAACATGGTACAGCAGTGAAGAAGTCTACGGAGCCCTTCTGGTGACATTGGAAAAAAATAAAATAAAATGCGTGGCCACGCATTAATTATCTTGTGGCCACGCATTTTATTAACGAGCCAGATTCACTCCGTATCGCCATGTTACAGCTAAACATAAATAATATCCTGTATAATAGGTGCTGTTGCATTTTCCTTTACAGGTTTTGTTGTGTTTAAATATGATGTACGCACAACGAGGAAATGGACACTTTATATCACTGACAGACTGCATTTTATCACCACTCCAGTGTTTTAATTTTGTTACTGTGCTGGATTAAAATTAGTGTGTAATTATCATCCAGAGTGGGGGTAGTGTTACAAGAATGCTCTGAATCCTCTGTACTCAGTGTGCAGTCTGTGTGCGTGGTGTGCATGGTGACTCCAGCCAGTGTGTTTGTCGTAGCACAGGTGTGTGTAGATGGGAGAGACAGCGAGGGAGTCAGATGAATGGAGATGCAGAGTGAGGGCACGTCCCGCATGTTGGGCTGGTGAACAGAGCAGGTAGCTGTAGTGCAGCAAATATACAGTTTGATCACATCGTGCAGGTGTCAAATAAAGAAACAAGTCTGCATGAACCCAGCAAAGTGGCTAAAGCCATCTACAGTTCAACAATCAAGTTCTAGTTCTGTCAGCAGACAAAGTTTGATGTTAGACGTGCAGAACAAGCGACGGCTGTCGTCTCACAGATGATTGCTAAGACATGCTTCCTATCAGCTTTGTTGAAGGTGAGGGTTTTTGAACTTTGATGGAGTTTGTTGAGTTTACAGTCACATCTACAAAAACTGTTACCGCAAGACTGGAGAGACTACAAAGTACATGATGACAACGCACCTGAGCTGCAAAGTCACTTAGCTTACTTCATCTTGAAAAAACAAAAAACAAAACATAATTTCTAGGAATTCAATTTTTATTAGCTTTTTTTTATGTTTTTAAGTTTCTGTCATATTATTTTCTTTATAGTGAGTTGCCATTGATAATAAATGAATAATTAATATCAATCTATACGGGTGTGTTCACCTCTTACCGTTACACTAAATCCTTACCACATCTGAGCTGTTGTTCACGTAGGTGACGAAACTCCAGTCCATGAAGGTGAGTGGGGAACAGGCACACTGTGTCATTGCCAATCCTCACCGACTTGCTGCGAGCCCAGAAGAGCAGCCACCTCAGCTGACAGTCACAGAACAGAGTCTCAGAGCTGAAGTGTCTGGTGGGAGAAGCAGCCAACAGTTAGAAGTATGTGAGCAACCATTCATCGACTTCATTCTTCCAAAATGTGCAAGTCATAGCAGATGTTGACATGTCCTAATGAGAAAAAACACGTGTGATTGATCAAATTGATTGATTGACATATATATGAGCAGTTCCAGGCCAGAGGTAATATGCATGCCACTCCTGTGCTTTTCAGCCTATGCCCTGTTCCTGCAGCCTAAGGCTGGACATATACTCCACGATTTCAGTCCATTTTTTGATTCAATTTTTGAGCCACAGAAATCATTTGAGCGTCAGCCTGAATTTTCAGCTACATCTGGCATCATTTGTCATGCAGTGTAAAGGTGGTAGTGAGGAGCAATCATGTCCCAATCAACTGCTCCTGACCGGCCGTCGGACAAATGACATGTCAGGAATGACGGAGCCATCGTCCGGCTCTCACAGGGCTGAAGCAGAGCCATGAGCCCACAGCCCAGCCTGTATTCCTCTTCTTACTGTGACTGCACAAAGCAGTAAACAGAGCATCTGATCAGTGATACAGTGACACGAGGCTACATGACATTAGTCTAAGTATTTTTGTTTCTTGTTTTGTCTAATATAACGCGTAACTGTGCAGAAACACTGTTAAAGCATTTAGACAGTATGTCAGTGTGTTGAGGTTTATTTTTCCTAAATGAAGCAAGTTTATCAATTTTATTGGCCAGATATGCGTGTGCCGTTAATTTGAATATAAATAAAACCAACTTTACCAAGTTGCTAACAAAGTAGAGACCATTAAGTGTAAGTTATGGCTGGAAGCAGCTGCAGCAATAAAGAACAGAGGGACAGAAGAGGGAGAGAAACACTTTTTACAGTCCAATAATCAGAGTGTATCTGCTTACCGCGCTAACAATCGGCTAACCTACCTCCAGTTCTCTCTGCAAAACTGACAAAGCATACTGCCCACGTCTACCTCCCACCTGTGAGTCCACATACGCCAGAGTATGGAACAGATGATCAGGGCACATGTTCCTGTACGTATGGGGACCCTGGTGACTGCTTACTCCGGAGGAGCTTCAGATGAATCTTTATTAACAAATATCAATATAAAGATCGGGCCACAGGGGCTGACGGCCCGATTTTACACATACAGTATGAGCAGTCAGGCTGTGAGCACATAAATCCTGAGCTTTGGCTTCGAATCACAGATGATTTACTTTCACAGCAGGAGGTGTAATAAAGACAAACCTTTCTAAAATCATACAGCACAGGCCTGCTTTAAGAAATTAAAGTGTTAAAAAAAGTGTATTTTTTAACCACATCTTAGATAACTGTATGTATTCTGTACATGCTGTGTGTGTCTGTGTGTGTGTGTGTGTGTGTGTGTGTGTGTGTGTGTGTGTGTGTGTGTGTGTGTGTGTGTGTTTGCCTTACATCACTCTGAGAGCCACAAGATGTGTAAAGAGTCCCTGAGTCAGAGTGGAGAAGATGTTCCCAGATAGATTTCTGTTTGAGGAGATAAGACAGCAGGTCAGTCTAGAGCCACTCTTCTGAATTTGTAAATGTGCATCAAACTCCATCTTCTGTACAGACTGTGAATGTTAAGTATGAAGCAGTGGAATGCATGCTTGTAATTTAGGGAGCACTCACAGTTTTGAGAGGTTGCCCAGATCAAGAAACATTTCAGGGGAGAGACAGCCAATCCTGTTGTTGGACAGGTCCCTATAAGGACAAAAAATGTGAAAAGAGAAGAAAAGCCTTCATTTCATATATTGAACAATTTCACTGCTATTGTTTGCACCTGCAACTCTCTGCGTCTGTATCTGCTTTCCTTCTTACATGAGTTAAAAACAGCTGTGAAAGCTGTGTTATTAACCAGCGAGTGCCATGTTCATTCATCTATTCAGCTTCCAGGAATAGCTGTCCTGACCTTTCTTAGACCTCTCCTCATATCGCCATTGCTGCCAAACACAAGCCTCCACATACACACACACACACACACACACACACACACACACACACACACACACACACACACACACACACACACACACGCATGCAAATATGTGTGGCTGAACGCCGTCACATCCGTGGCTTTGTGCCCTCACATGCTGCAATTAAAGAGCTGCTTTGCTGGAGCAGCTGTGGGAAAATAAGCAGAGCACTCGGGTAATCACCAGTTGGGGAGCACTTAAATTAGCACTCTGCTGCTCCCCGAGCTGGGCGCACATGTGGCTCGAATCAGCATGGCTAACTCACTGCTGGCATCCCTGCCAGCCCAGAACCCACTAACTATAAGGCTGCAGTCGTGTCCCTGACTCTGAACACTATGTGTAGAAAACCAGGACGAGAGTAATGGTCGAGAAAATTACTCAACAACAAGAAACCAAAAGCAAAAGGAAAGCAACCCTTTAAGGCCCAAATTGTTTTGGATGTTTACACTGCAATGAGTTTAAAGTCTGTTTGTTTGTCTGTTTTTGCAAAGCTTATATATTGGTAATAAAGCCCAGAAAAAAGTCTGATGGCGTGTCAATCACTCTCATGCGGATGCCGCATGCTCTCACTCATCAACCACAGCAGCCCCCTCTACAGGGAGGGGCTTGGGAATCCATCCGACACTCCTCCTGGCTCTGATTGGTGGTTTAGATTCAGGCGCAGTGGGTGCTTGTAAATGGCACACAGACGGGGCTATAGGTGTCTAATTTATGTCACAGAGTATAGAGCTACAGGACATAGAAATGTGACTGAAGTTGTCTACTAGGCTGGCTGCAGTGGTCTGTGGGACTGTGGAACAACAGCAGTCTGTAGTGACACAACTGGCTGGTTGGTCACCTCCACAGGCAGCGACTCAACTCTGAGCAAATTTTTGTATCAATCTTTGCAAAATATTCAAATTCTACGACATTTATTTCTAACCTAAGAAGTTAGCATGAGTGACGTTAAAGATGGAGTAGCATGATAAATTGTCAAACAAACTACAGAGTGACCCTTGAACTATTAGTCACATTTTGACAAGCTGAAGAGATGCAATGCATTCTGGGATATTTGTGTGAGTGAAGTAAGCTCACGTCGCATACACAGAAATGGTCGCTAATCTTGTAGACATCAGGGTCATTTCTGGCATACAGAACACTCATACAGCTGAAATGCACTATGACCTCAGTTTGACATCATATTTAGAATGAATAGCTGTGTAACTGGTTTCACCTTCAGGTTTTTTGCCTTCTACTTGTGACACCACGATCATTACATTTTCCTTTTCATTCAGTCAAGTCACCTAAGAGTTATGACTCAGTATGGGAAATAGAAGGAAATTCAGTGTGGCTTTAAACTCACTAGCCAGCAGCAGATCAGTGGCTCTAATCCCCCAAATCTGAGTGGAGAGAGAAAATGACAAATACCCTCCTTTTTCTGAACACCTCCTGCTGATGCGCCCTGTGGCATAACATGAAACCTCCCAATCCTGCAGACTGTGGTCACACACAGTGGCTCCCACTTGTGATGTTTCTGTATTAACATGAAGGGAGGCAGGGAAGCTGTCCCCCTTCTCCCCTCTGGAGGAAGCTTTTACAAGGCTCATTCATACTTACAGCCTCCTTAGAGCCAGCAGACCACGGAAAGCACCGGGTTCCACTGTACTGATCAAATTATTCTTCAGGTCCCTGGAGAGGAGACAGAAAGACACATTTAAGTTAGTGATATCTATCTATCATCTATCTATCTATCTATTATCTATCTATCTGTCTGTCTGTCTATCTATCTATCTGTCTATCTGTCTATCTGTCTATCTGTCTATCTGTCTATCTATCTGTCTATCTGTCTATCTATCTATCTAATACTAGTTCTGTAATAATGTCAGATTATTAAAATAAATCAATAAGTGATCAAATACATTGTAACACCTGAAAGAATCTGTTGACAGATCTGGGATCAATTTGACTCTGAACACTTTACTCAACCTGATAACTGGACTAAGAGAAGAAACTGATTGAATATCAGCTGATTATTAGATGATGATTAGTAACAGATACTAGAGGGCAGCAACACGTTACTGTGGTGTCTGCTGTACTTACAGAAGAAGACACAGCAGCTTTGAGTCTCTTACGTTGTTGCTTACAGTTTCCTCCCAAGTATTATGAAATCCATGTCCTATAATGTCATGCAGATGTTGAGGACATGAGGCTGGCTGTGTGCTGAGGCTGAGGGTTGGCTAATGCTAGTAAATATGCTCAGCTAATGAGTGAAGAAGCCCAGTTATCTCCAGCAACAACTTATCCAACAGCTAATTAATTACATGATGAAACATCACTGAAACGTGCAGCGCTGGCTGAAGACATGCAAATGTTATCTATAGCTACAAACACAGTGAACTATTCAGCTTTTTCATATATTCTATGTATTCTCAAAGGTATCAGCCATACTCTGAACTTATTAACAGTAACCAATATCATATTCAAATACTTTAAAATGGTTTAACTATTTTACTAAGTATTTTTACCATTTTAAATCAGCCTCTAATTAAAAAGGCTTCTTTCATTTTTCTATGAGAGAAATATTGGGTTAGCTGTTTCCCAGACCACACCCAGTCTGCTAAAACACACATGCTGTGGTTTCAGGCAGGTCCTCCTGGTCCACCCACACCACCCGTCCCACAACCTCTGACGCTACTAAAAATGGATCTCAGACTAATCTCCTCTCTGGTTTTCTCTGCACGCCAAAGAAAACTTCCTGAAATTGTGTCTCTGGCTTCCTTTAACTTTGCAGTGTCTGTGCAGTGTGATGAGAATGAGGAGGACGGTAGAGCCGCTTCACAAATAAGCTGAAAACTGTGTTTTTACGTCACACAGGCCATAGAAGAAGCCAAAAGAAACAAAGACATCCGTTGCAAAGTGAAAATGAAAGTAAATGTACACTTTGACCTCCTACAGTTAAATCACTGAATGCCAGTTCAAACATTTAAAGGAGACATACAGTAATGCAGATTTAACCCACAAACAAAGGCATAACAATGGTTTGTATAATATCACAACAGAGGAACAGATTGTTTTCCTTACTTTAGGAGTAAGACCACTTTTACTTCTCAATTATAGAATCATATGACTCTAAGGTTTGCTCATCTACCTTTACTGTCAGTGAGAGCTGATGCTTCACGTTTCATCAGGATCGTGTCCTGAATGATGGACTCTGTGTTGCCAAATACTTTTCATTGAAGCTGCTGTGTTGCAGAGTTTTCCTTGTTTTATTACTGCTAACAATGATAATAATTTATATATAATAACTTATTTCTATTATGCTGCTTGAAGAGGGCAACATGGTGCTAGAGGGTACCACTGTTCACCTGAGGACCTGGGCCTTCTCTGTGTGCTGTTTACTATTTATTATTACTAATATTATTACTAATACCTCATACAAATACCGCATACTAATACTAATACCTGATACTAATACCTGATCCTAATACCACTGTTCACCTGAGGACCTGGGCCTTCTCTGTGTGCTGTTTACTATTTATTATTACTAATGTTATTACTAATACCTCATACAAATACCTCATACAAATACCTCATACTAATACTAATATCTGATACTAATACCACTGTTCACCTGAGGACCTGGGCCTTCTCTGTGTGCTGTTTACTATTTATTATTACTAATATTATTGCTAATACCTCATACTAATACTAATACCTAATACTAATACCTGATACTAATACCTGATACTAATACCACTGTTCACCTGAGGACCTGGGCCTTCTCTGTGTGCTGTTTACTATTTATTATTACTAATATTATTGCTAATACCTCATACAAATACTAATACCTAATACTAATACCTGATACTAATACCTGATACTAATACCACTGTTCACCTGAGGACCTGGGCCTTCTCTGTGTGCTGTTTACTATTTATTATTATTAATATTATTACCAATACCTCATACTAATACCTCATACTAATACTAATACCTAATACTAATACCTGATACTAATACCACTGTTCACCTGAGGACCTGGGCCTTCTTTGTGTGCTGTTTACTATTTATTATTACTAATATTATTGCTAATACCTCATACTAATACTAATACCTAATACTAATACCTAATACTAATACCTGATACTAATACCTAATACTAATACCTAATACTAATACCTAATACTAATACCTAATACTAATACCTGATACTAATACCTGATACTAATACCTAATACTAATACCTAATACTAATACCTAATACTAATACCTAATACTAATACCTAATACTAATACCTGATACTAATACCACTGTTCACCTGAGGACCTGGGCCTTCTTTGTGTGCTGTTTACTATTTATTATTACTAATATTATTGCTAATACCTCATACTAATACTAATACCTAATACTAATACCTAATACTAATACCTGATACTAATACCACTGTTCACCTGAGGACCTGGGCCTTCTCTGTGTGCTGTTTACTATTTATTATTACTAATATTATTGCTAATACCTCATACTAATACTAATACCTAATACTAATACCTGATACTAATACCTGATACTAATACCACTGTTCACCTGAGGACCTGGGCCTTCTCTGTGTGCTGTTTACTATTTATTATTATTAATATTATTACCAATACCTCATACTAATACCTCATACTAATACTAATACCTAATACTAATACCTGATACTAATACCACTGTTTACTTGAGGACCTGGGCCTTCTTTGTGTGCTGTTTACTATTTATTATTACTAATATTATTACTAATACCTCATACTAATACTAATACCTAATACTAATACCTGATACTAATACGAATACCTGATACTAATACCTGATACTAATACCTGATACTAATACTAATACCTGATACTAATACCTGATACTAATACCTGTAATACCTTATACTAATACCTGATACTAATACCTGATACTAATACCTGTAATACCTGATACTAATACCTGTGATACCTGATACTAATACCTGATACTAATACCTGAGTTTTTATTACTTATAAAATCATTTTTTTCTGTATGATGTAATGTATTTACAGTAATGATGTAATGTATGTACAGCAATGATGTAATGTATATACAGTAATGATGTAATGTATGTACGATAACGATGTAATGCATGTACAGCGATGATGTAATGTATGTACAGCAATGATGTAATGTATGTACAGCAATGATGTAATGTATTTACAGTAATGATGTAATGTATGTACAGCAATGATGTAATGTATTTACCGTAATGATGTAATGTATGTACAGCAATGATGTAATGTATGTACAGCAATGATGTAATGTATGTACAGCAATGATGTAATGTATTTACAGTAATGATGTAATGTATGTACAGCAATGATGTAATGTATGTACGGTAATGATGTAATGTATGTACAGCAATGATGTAATGTATTTACAGTAATGATGTAATGTATGTACTGCAATGATGTAATGTATGTACTGCAATGATGTAATGTATGTACAGCAATGATGTAATGTATTTACAGTAATGATGTAATGTATGTACGCTAAAGATGTAATGCATGTACGGCAATGATGTAATGTATGTACAGCAATGATGTAATGTATGTACAGCAATGATGTAATGTATGTACAGCAATGATGTAATGTATTTACAGTAATGATGTAATGTATATACTGCAATGATGTAATGTATGTACTGCAATGATGTAATGTATGTACAGCAATGATGTAATGTATTTACAGTAATGATGTAATGTATTTACAGCAATGATGTAATGTATTTACAGCAATGATGTAATGTATTTACAGTAATGATGTAATATAATCTGTAAAGTAACATTTTGATTAGCTTTGAATATGATTGTTATAAGTTCATGATAAACCACTTTTCAGAGGTCACATCATTTTAAACTCATCTTGCAAACTTATCAACCCTGCTTTGTGGGGAACCCCACAGTTACACACAGTTGGTTTATAAAACATATTTAGTTGCGTTTGTTTCATATTTGTCAAAATATTATTAGTCCAAAAAGGTGATATAGTCGATCATGTCAACATTTCTGGGCCTTGTACTTTCATTTTCATTAAAAAGCCTGAGACATTTTGAGAAAGAAGGCTCTGTTTTGTTTCAGGCTAATGTTAGCACTTTAACATGAGTTTGTTCTGCATGTGAAGTTTCCAACTTTATTTTAAAATAAAAGTGAATTGCATAAGACTGTGGACTTTTTTCTTCACACATTGTAATTACATGATTGACAAATATATGATTTAACTCTGTTCTTTATTCACAAAGTACATTTTGTTGTGGTTCACATTTGCTGCTTGTAGCCAAATGAGTCAAAAAGTCAAATATACTGTGAAAGTAATCAAATAAATGTAAATTTTACGGTAAAATAATTGCAACCCTGCTGCCAGTTGTTTAGTGTTTTTTACAGGAAAACTTTTAACAGTGTGCCTTTTTTAATCTGGTATTTTAATCTATGAGACTCACAATCAGAATTACTGACACTTTGTGTAGACAGGACTCATTCGCACACCAAGGTGCAGCACGCCTGAGGAAGAGCACTGAAGTTTTCTTCCTGAAGGCTAAACCAAAGGGCTAGCTCTCATCCAAAGCTGTCTTTGATCACATACGATATGCCACAAAAGAGAAGGTTGAGGTTAAAAGTTCTTCGGTGGAGCCTGCAGCACCTCTTTTCATCCTGAGCTGTCTGGCAGCTCGATGCTCTGCCGTCCCTGTATTTGCTGAATGTTCAGACTGACTGCTTCACCAAGGGGCAGAGGTCACTGCTCAGTGAGTCGAAGTGTAGAAACTACAGTACAAAGATAACAAGGAAGACTGAATCCTATTCTGTACTGTACACAGAACAACCATCAGCTGTCAGGGCTGGTAATGCTGTGCAACAGGAGCCCAAATGCAGGTAAGAGAGGCAGCAAAGATGACGTCTGTGATGTATTAAGGAAATGGCTTCTAGGAGGGCCGTTATAGGCAGGCAGGGCCAGGTAACAGAAACGTAAATACACTAAACACATCAACAATGGACAAGTCAACAATGCAACGACAGACGGATGAACTGATAGAGTGTCGATGGAAATGGGCTGATGAGAATCTGCAGGGCTGACAAGGGAAAGTGGAATCAGGTGAGAGAGAGAACTACAGAGCAGATGAGGGAGGTAACAGGTCTGGAGGAGGTGATGGAGGGGATGTCAAGGGCTCATCTGGTGGATAAGTGGAGGTTGGTGATGGATGTGTGTGAGGATGTGTGTGAATGTGTGTGTGTGTGTGTGTGTGTGTGTGTGTGTGTGTGTGTGTGTGTGTGTGTGTGTGTGTGTGTGTGTGTGTGTGTGTGTGTGTGTTGGGGGGGGAGTTACAGGGAGACAATCACACAGGACACATTTCTACTGAAGAACAGCAACGAGCTGAAAGGCCTGTATCTTAACCTAAAGCAGAGAAATCAATACATATTTCAAACTGCAGGTTTAAGTTAGAATTTTGAATCTCTGAATGAGGCTCTTAATTAATTAATTATTCCTTTATTTATACAGGTCGTCTCAGTGACACCTGGATCTGTGCTTTATAAGAGGCCTCTGTACAAAAATAAAACAGACAGTTCAAACATGGACAGACAGATAATCCATAAACATGATCACAATTTATGATTCATAAAGTGACATGTATTCATAAATGCATGACTGAATGCTTTCTGGATGGTATCATAATGTTATAATAATATTCACTACAAAATGATTGTGAATATTGTGAAGGAGTTTCTCATTAGCATCCATATGTGATATGTGACGCTCTCTTTTCCCTCCCATCAAACAGCTCCTCTGCACACCTGCATGGCGACAGAGCTGAAACTGGAAACCAGTGAAACTGAAAAGATACTGACAGTGTGACAAAAACTGATCACGACAGGATGGGGATCTTTTTTTTTCTGCTGTGCTGAGCAGTTGAGTTATTGAAGTTTGAGTTAACTAAAGACAGTTTGTCTTTAAAGTCTAAATTAAGCATACTGAAGCAAACACTGCACTTTTACTATTAAGTGGAACTTTTTTTTTTTAAAGTAAAGAAAGTAAAAGTAACCCTGTTTAACGTGGTGTACTTCCTCTGTCAGTTAGCTGTAAACAGGATAAAACAAACTGTAAGAATATGTCAGCATAAATAAATCAAATTATGACGTTTATAATGGAATAAATCTCTGAATCAGAGGAAGTCATGACAGGAAATATTCACTGCTGTTGTTTGTAATCCCAGAGAGAATTTAATGTCTCCCACCGCACACTTTTGTACTATTCAACTTCTCAAGTTCAACAGCGCCTTTGCCTTCAAGTATTTTAGAGGTCTACTTACAAACACACAAACAGGACACAGCCATGAATTCCCAGATGGTCTGGCCTTGGGATCGATATTTCTCCTCAGTCATTAAGTCCACACATCAGCTAGCTTCACACAGATTCAGATTTATTTCCATCCATCCCGTTCAGGGTCACACGGAGCTGGAGCGCACACTGAAGTGTATACAGGTCACCGGTCTGACACACACATGATCACCTGGTGGATCTCAGCTATTAAATTACCTGCCTGTCTTTGGAGAATGAACAAATCCACACAGACACTTCAGGTGGTTAATGAAATCAAACCTACAACCTCCTGCTGTGAGAAACACTGATCTAAATAATTCATACTTTCTAAAACTGTTTTTACAGATTAAACTGTAATTAAGCACCGTGATAAGAAGTTATTTAAAAAAAAACTACACAAAACATTTATTTTAAAAAATTGTCGAGCTGCGTTAAATATTTCATCCTTACTGAGGTGTTTCTCTGAAAATACTGTATGTCCTCATTTAGACAATCTAAAGTGGTCTGAAGTTAATGCTACAAGTTCATTTAGGGCATGTCGAGTCCCTTTTTCTACTTAATGATAATAATAATCTGATCACAAAGTAAGACATATATGTGGGGTTTATTTATTTCCTTAATTATTCAAAGGTTGTTGTGAAAAGTCTTGTAAAAGTAGTAAATATTCAGCCTCCTACTCGTGTCTGAACCAATCAGGATGCTGAAACTGAAATGGTTGAATGTTCTAAATAAGAACAATGTGGAACAACTATGAAGCAAACTGAAGGTCAAACTTGGATTTACATAGAAACAAATCCTGTTTTTCTTCTGCTAGTCAGAACATCGTTGTTTACATACTGAACATGCATGTTTCTCCCTGGACATTAAAACCTCTGCTTTATCACAGATGATCAGTTCCTGACTCATCACATGAAACGGTGGGATGGTCCTCTTAAACAAGGGAGCAGCATCACATGTTTATTTATAAGGCCCTAATACAAACTGTGCAGAGTTCCCTCTGCCCTCTGGTTGACTTTAAATGCAGTAACCACAGTGTCAGGTCATTTAACATCACACTGAACCTGCAGAGGTAGGTTCAAATACAACACTACACACCAACGGAATGAGCTTCAAAATCTCATGAAGATTAATTCTCTTGTTTCAATTGAACCATTTAAAATGTCAGATTTGTATACTTGCAGTGACACCTGTAATAGTTTTTACACTGGGACGGTGTTTGTGTGTCTATGAACTGTGTTTTCTTTCATGTTTAGACTTTATTGGTTTGTACACTAAATCATTCTAGATCTAGTTTAAATAAAGGATTAAATCAAATAAATAAACACACATTGTAGTTTGCAAGCAGAAACAGTTCTGTGCATTATAAATATATTTTTGACAAAGTGGATCCATTTGTTTGTAACCCATCTGTGATCACATGGTCCAGCTTTGGAATAGGACCCACCAGTTGGGAAACACTGACATGCACTAAAATACAGCTTCACTTATCCAACAGTACCATCATAATAAATTGTTGGGCCCAGTACCTGAACTGTCCTGGTACCCACCCCTGAACACCTAAACAATAATGTAAATTACCTGCATTCAGGTCAACACTTAACTCTGTCTCTACGGACAAATACAGCTCAATTAATGCTAAGAAGACAGCGCTGAAATGTCCTTGTCAAAATGGGAGCACATGACTATTTCTACAAGACAAGAAGTGAATGATGAGAGTGAATGTCAGATATGCAGAGAAGATCTCTGGGGTGAGTGAGGTGAGTCTCTGTGATGTTCCTCAGTCAGGAAGTTCTATCAACAACTAATCCTCAGAAACAATATAAATGAATGCAAAGAATCACTCACCAACATTTATGTACAAACTGTGGAAATGTGTGTCGTATGTAATGGCATGCACATACAAAATACATAATAACAAGATATGTGTGTAAAAATCAATATATCCAAGACACATTTGATGATCATGTCATACAGATTCTGAATTAGAGCTGGCAGGTCCCTAAAGCACACATGTTCACCAACACATGCATGAATTCTCATATAAAATCTAGAACTCAACTGAAGGCCAACATAAAACTGCTGCTACTATAATGGATGGCATTGTAAGTTCAACATAAACTACATTACAACATTCAGATAAGCAGCAACAGGACAACTTAAAACAGGACTTATTAAAAGAACTGTGTCACACTTCTCAATTTAATTATTTAACATGGTATAGTGGATACACCTCCGGTGTTTCACGATACAGGACGTCCAGGGCACAAAGAACATTGTTCAGTCTTTTCATTTGAAACAGATAAAGAAAACACATTTCAACCCAGCAAAGTGGAGCACATTGGAAAACAGGTAGTCTTCTAAAATAAGGCTGGACCTCGAGAACCGGTTCCAAAATTCCAATTCTAAAGAAATCACTAAGACATTTTAATTTCACTTCTGCTTATCACTTATCTTAAGTCTGCATGTAGCGTCCGCAGTTTCCGCCTCACAGGTTGGATGGGTACTTCGAGTCGGGCTCCGTCATGGACCACAGCAAGCAGGGCTCAAAAGTATGGCTTTATTTTGCCCTGAAAAATGCTGGATCGGTACAGTGCATCACCTGTGCCAAACTTATTTCCTGCAAGGGAGGATTCACCTCAGCAGCAAAGGGAAGAATGTCAGCGGAGCAAGTTGAAGAGTGCCACAGAAAAGTGACGGATTAAGTGGTGAAAGGCTGCATCCCTTCTCAGATGTTGAAGCACCAACATTTAGGTCAGCAAACAAGAATATAGCTAAGCTAGCTAGCGTGCTACTCACCACCCTGACCTACAGTAACAGTTGTGTTTGCAGGGATATGATCAGTTCTCGTAAGTGGTTGTGAATATATGAGTCAGTCATAATCAATTCTATACACATTCTTTGTACAGGATGGCTTGTATAAAGTTTTTTTGATACATTTTTCTTCTATAAAATAAACCTGTTTTGACCCTGTCCCTCAAAGAACCAGAATCAAGAATCACCAAGAGCCGGAACCAAAAAGCAGAATCAGAATCGTTAAAATCCAAACGATGCCCAACCCTACTTCTAAATACACGGCATTAAATATACTTAAAGAACGGGGCGATAAAATCTACAGGCTCTGATTACAGTCTCTCTTCTGTTGAAGTAAACAATAGCCCTGACCACTGTTTGTGACAAATACATGATAACTACCTTTGGGAAGACCTGCCCCATAAATCCAGTGTAGAGCCAGCTGGAGCAGCTCAAATGAGATGGATGTTTAAACAATAAGCGTTTCCTACTCCCCCGGCCCTGCGTGTTTGAAGAGCAGGAGCAGCCCTCAGTGTAAACTCCAACATTTGTGGTTAATGTTTGAAATGCTTCTGAAGTGCTTCCCAATTAATTTAAACTGCACTGTATATCTTGGCCTGCTCAATTTCTCCCGAGTGACCCCTGGGATGTCTGTCTGCTCACTATATGACACTAATGGGCAGATTCCTCCTTGAATCTGGATGATTACCACACCACAGTCATACTGATGTGGAGTAACTCTGACCAGACCACACACAAGCACTGCTAGAAAGCTGAATTTAACCATGCAGAGTCTCATTAAATATGTATCAGTGTTGATGTTATCAGATCACCATCAGATTCACAAAAGGTCAAATTCTCCATCATGAACATAAGCTAATAAACCTGGAGCTTGCTGCAACTACTAGGGCCCTCATCCAAATGGAAAGTGATGCTGCATGATGTATCCATGGTAGGCGCACTTAATGAAATGAAACGAAGACACACATTCATTAGTGTGACTTGTATCATATTTCTCAGTGACATGTTAGTGTCTAGAGCAGGATGTGTGAGTAAAGGCACCTTGTTTCCAGTAAACAAGAAGAATCAGAGGGCTAAAGGCCAGTAAAAACACACACACACACACATAAATATACACACATGTACACTCGAACAATATACACAATATACAGTATTTATCATACCCAAGAATATAAAGTGTGCAGTTAAAACAATCAATCAATTGACAGAATTTGTTAACATTTTTTTTTTTGGATGATAAATTTTTGGGTTTCTGTATAGTTGGTTGGTTCAAGACATTTGAAATAGAGATGGACCTTCCACATAGAGATAGACCTGATAGAGGTAGACCTTCGACATAGAGGTAAACCATATAGAGGTAGACCTTCCACATAGAGGCAGACCTTATAGAGGTAGACCTTCCACATAGAGGCAGACCTTATAGAGGTAGACCTTCCACATAGAGGCAGACCTTATAGAGGTAGACCTTCCACATAGAGGCGGACCTTATAGAGGTAGACCTTCCACATAGAGGCAGACCTTATAGAGGTAGACCTTCCACATAGAGGCGGACCTTATAGAGGTAGACCTTCCACATAGAGGTAGACCTTATAGAGGTAGACCTTCCACATAGAGGCAGACCTTATAGAGGTAGACCTTCCACATAGAGGCAGACCTTATAGAGGTAGACCTTCCACATAGAGGTAGACCTTATGGAGGTAGACCTTCCACATAGAGGCAGACCTTATAGAGGTAGACCTTCCACATAGAGGCGGACCTTATAGAGGTAGACCTTCCACATAGAGGTAGACCTTATAGAGGTAGACCTTCCACATAGAGGCGGACCTTATAGAGATAGACCTTCCACATAGAGGCAGACCTTATAGAGATAGACCTTCCACATAGAGGTAGACCTTATAGAGGTAGACCTTCCACATAGAGGTAGACCTTCCACATAGAGGTAGACCTTATAGAGGTAGACCTTCCACATAGAGGTAGACCTTCCACATAGAGGTAGACCTTATAGAGGTAGAACTTCCACATAGAGGTAGACCTTATAGAGGTAGACCTTCCACATAGAGGTAGACCTTCCACATAAAGGTAGACCTTCCACATAAAGGTAGACCTTATAGAGATAGACCTTCCACATAGAGGTAGACCTTATAGAGGTAGACCTTCCACATAGAGGTAGACCTTCCACATAAAGGTAGACCTTATAGAGATAGACCTTCCACATAGAGGTAGACCTTATAGAGGTAGACCTTCCACATAGAGGTAGACCTTCCACATAGAGGTAGACCTTATAGAGGTAGACCTTCCACATAAAGGTAGACCTTCCACATAGAGGTAGACCTTCCACATAAAGGTAGACCTTATAGAGGTAGACCTTCCACATAAAGGTAGACCTTCTTCATTATTCAATTTGGCTGCATGATTTGCGGTAAAAAACAACAACATTGCAAAATCTTTTTTTTCCTGCGATATGTACAGCATTTAAATACACACACATTATGGTGGCAATGGCTATAAAAGGTGTCACCCCTTCGTAAGGAGTGACAACCATTCACACAATCACTAACACACCAATGGAACAGACATTGGGAGCAGACTGGGAGGTATATCTTGCTCAAGGACACTCTGACATGAAGACTGCAGGGGCAGGGGATCGAACCACTGCTGTAGGGGTGGGGCGGCTGGCACTCAGGAGGTACAGCAGTTGCAAAATTTCATCAAAATACAATGGCAACTTTTCGAAATATCCCCCCACACTCTCATTGGTGGACGGAATAAACTAGGGAGGGAATACAAACAAAAACCAGTAAAAAATAATCAACATTCAGAAAAATGAGGGAAAAGGAGACAAAGAGAGGAAGTGTAACTCATCCTCCCTTCACACACCTCTAATTGACTCTTTCATTAACAACATGAGGTGTAACATATATTTGCATAAACACTGATGGTAATGTGTGATCCGTCTGTTAAAAGCATTTATCCATGTGTTAAATATTCATGGTTCAATCTGCAGATGCTTTGAAGGGGGGCCTGGTCACACACTCTGAATTCCACCAGTCACCAAGAACACCCAGTGGATTGTAAATAAATATGTGTTGAAAGCACCCTGAGGAGGGGAAACAGCAGCGGACAGTCAGACAGTTCAGTCCAATTAAACAGACTGAATGTGCTCACACTGTGACAGGCCTGTAACTGAAGCCAGGGCATCAGACAGCGATGGGCTTTCCTCTAGGGGTTGGAAATGTTACATACAGTAAGCATCACAGGACCGGAGGCACCAATTAACAATTCAGGCTTCTTGGCAAGATGTGCAGCAAAATCAATAGTTGAAACATTTAACTCTCATCAATGTAAAGCTGGTAATATTCTGCATTCAAATAAAATTGTATAGGTTTTAAATGAAAAGGTTTGTCTTTGCCACATTTCCACAGTCTGAACCCTTTTAAGACAGCATTTCTCACCCACCTATGGAGTGTAATTTATTCCTAGTGGGCGGATGAACAGTGCTTATGTGATATTTGCTTTGACTGTTTAAGATTCCTCTGCTGCCTCAGAGGAACAGAAGGGAGTAATAACAATCCCAGTCATTTATGCAAGGACGACTTTATTTCAGCCTACACTCAAAATTAAAACAGTCACAAGAAATCAGAAGCAATTTTACAGCAGATGGAGAAGAAGCTCTCAGCTTTTGGTTCACAGCTCAGCAACTGTGAACTGCTGTGGAATTACTGTTTTCATTTGAGATAGAGAGCCTCTTACTCGTTTTCAAATATCTTAAGAAAACAAGAAACGACTTCTAATATTCCCAAGATTAAAATGATTTCATCATTACTTATGCAGCATCTATTTTTCTACTGTAGGAGACAATCTGTGGCTAACAGGCCCTGAGAAGTCAAACACAGAGAAGATGGGTCAGTAAATCAGTTCGACTCTTGGTGCTCACATGTTATTCCTCAGCTGTGACCCAGCAAGGGTTCCCTGGAAAATAACAATAAACCATTCATATTTCAAGATCACGTATGATCCATTTAAGGCCTCATCTTGCTACATGTCATTTCTTAGGTGAACAATAAACAGTCACACTTATCTAAAAAAGGAAAATGCAGACTGCCACCTGAACACTTCACCGTCATATTGAGTTCTAAATACCTGCTTAGTGTAGCATGCACATATTGCAAGAACTTGAACAGTAATTATAAATTAATTGTGAACAAATTTGAAGAGATTAAAAAGGTAGCCCTGACATTAGCCAGAAATATGTTTATATTTCAATCACATGCATTAAGTATACTTTTCTCAGTGTTCTTAATAAAGATGTAAGAATATGAAAATGTTGTCATGTTTATTTGGTTGTTTCCTGTTTTATCTATTGGTACATTTTCCTGTTTTTTTGGCTTCACAATCCCTGACTTTGTGGGATATGAGGTTCTCCTTGTCCGTATGTCCGTATTTACATCCCCTCAAAACCTTCTGAATGGAGTTCAATGAAATTCCACACATGCTTTGTAGGGCCCTGAAGGTGTTTCTTCATTTTACTTATTTTTACAGGTGCTTTTCAGGTCAGCCTGCTCACATTCACCTATAATGAGGATGTGGTCTGTGCACCTCAGCACACATTTACTGTAGGTTTTCCAGTAGGGGGGTATCTGTGTACTGGGATACACATTTCTAGTTTGATTATTAATCTTAGTGGGAGGGTTGAGCCTTGGGTTGGAGTGAACCCACTGAATCTCAGAGGTGATGTGGATAAAGGTGCAGATTCAGGAACATTGTATGATAGGACTTTGGTTTTGTTGAAAGAGAGAGAGAGAGAGAGAGAGAGAG
>CM075193.1:25950616-25993116 GCA_037577475.1 Chaunax sp. Z400
TGCTCTATGTTATTCTTCTTTACACAATTACTGAGGCTAAGCAAGAGGGTAAACCCCAGGGTAAACGCTCCAGGGTAAACCCCAACAAGCATCTCCTGATTCTCACCTTTCAGCAGCTGCAGAGCGATGTGGCTCCTGTGATGACAGCTATTAGGACAAACTAGTAAAGAGAGCCTGATTTACTAAGTACTCACAGTTTTTCCAGGGCAGCCAATCCATAGAAGGAGCCATTCCTCAGCAGGGAGATCTTGTTGTTACTCAGGGTTCTGTTAACGGGCAAAAAAAGATGTGGTGAACCTACAGAACGAGTGACGAGAGGCGTGTTTTAAAAATAATAGCTGCAGGAAAGTACTTATTCAAATGGCTGATGAATGGCTCATCCTGACTGTCGATATGTTGGTAAGAGATAAGGATTGATGTCTGATTGGATTGCGGCTGTGAACGGCCACGTGATCATCCTGGCCACGTCTCCGTCTAGTTTATGGCTGTTTGTGGTCCAGATGGGTGATGATCTAACCGACCCGGCCTCCTCTCTCCTCTCCTCTGTGTCAAAATATCAGCCTGATAGAAAGGCTTAAAGAAACGCCTGCTCAGCACTATTCAATCATGCTTTGCTCACATCACAACAGCAAAAAAAAAAAAAAATCAATGAAACGCGCCAGTGATGAATTAATATGCAGATGAGACACCTGTCTCCTGTTGGATTACTTCACTGATAGTGTCACATTGTTATCTTGCATTTTCCCCTATTTTCTACATTAACTATGTCTGTGCTGAAAAACTGTGATGAGAATCTACATGTTCTGCACACTATGAAGGTTGTGGTTTTGAGTCATTGAATAATTACAGGACTAAATACAGCCCCTCTTGTGTTTTGTGCATTACTTTGTACAGATTATGCACCTTTTAAGGGGCAATGAGAGTTGAACACACTATCCATGAACTAGCACCATGGATCCTACATAGTTTCCTGGGTCTTAGTTTTTAAGTTTAAAAGTTCAAATTTGTATAATCCCCTAAAATGTTTCTTTTTGTCTCCACACACAACTTAAACAGAGCTTTATGACACAGTACAACATGGCAGATGAGTTATATTGCTCTGCAGTCCAGATTGAGATCATTTAAAGACACCTTGGATGACATTTCTGCATCTCATATCTGCTAAATTACTGACCCCTCCAACTAGCTCTTAAATCATCCACTCTGCTGTGTGGATTTCTGCATGCCCATGTGATCATCTGGCAGGAGCCTTTCACAAGGTCAGATCCCTTCTTCACCCTCCTCCATCACCTTCCCATCTTCTTTTAACAAGGTTCTCGGGGGTGGTTGGCCAGGTTTAGGAAAAGATGGGTATAATATGGATGCATCACTGGGTCTCTTCTGTGACAACAGAGTGTTCATTATGGCTACAGGTAACACATTCAATTTTAACCCTAAGAATGAGCAGCGGGACCCACAATGCATTGTGCTGAATGAACAAATAGGCAGCCAGACAGCTGGGAGGAGAGAGGAGAGAGGAGTGTTTACATGAAAATGTCAGGGTGAAGAGTCACCCACATGAAAACTAGTCATACACTCAAAAAAGAGCTCAACATTTGGTCGAAATGACAAGAAGAAAAACTCTGAGAATCTCATGAAGAAAGTTTTCTGTTCTTACTGAATCAACACGTTTGCTACAGTATCTCCTCCAATAGGGATCACAGGAGAACCAGGCCTGAAGATGTCAACATCATGTCAACACCCATGACTGTGTTTACATTTGGGTCTGGGCAAAAGCACTTTTCTGAGAATATCACATCTCAGCTATTTCAAAATTAAACATATTTACTAAGAACTCAAACTCCAGTTTGAATGGAAAGATGTAACATTATAGGAGATAAACATGGGTGGAATAAGGCCGATGGTTGTGGAGCCTCTGCTGTGACATCTCAACTGAAATAACTGAGTTTAAATGAAAGAAATAACTCAGAGAATATTTCACGGTTTGATTCATTCCAGATTTATACAGATTTAGCAGCGTTATCTCATGGGAAAGCATTTCATAGCACGCCACCTTCAGGGACCTTTAGTGCGTTTTAAACTCAGTCAGCTCAGTTCAGTGTCATGAACATCGAGGCTCTTGTTAAACCACCTCAAAACTAGCGTGCACTAGAACTTATCTTAACTGAACCTGTCTAGAATTAGTCTGGCTGGATGAGCTGGAATTTAGCTTCATGGAACTGATTTAGCCCTGATTGATTCAGGTCAGGTGTTGGACTTTAATCCTAACTTTTCTGAGCATCCTTTATGAAACAGGCCCCTGGTTATTTCTCCCCTCATCTCCACCTGTTGTGGAGAGCAACCAGCAGGTGAAGCCACTTTCTTAATTAGAGGAAGGAGATTAAAAGCGCTGAATGTTCGTTGTGTGGCCTGATGACAACCTCTCAGCTGTGTGGTGAGAACACTTGTGATTAAATACTTTTGTACCTTCCTTTGACAAAATAGTCATCTTAATCGTTCTTTCTTAATCTTTGTATAAAATTGCCTATTTTCTGTTTTTGTTTTGTTGGACTGTCTTCTGCTTTTGCTTTATAAACTGAGAAGCACTTTAACTATTGTAATCCTCTATGATCATTAATTTTTTTTCTTCTGCATCTTTTTTGGTCATTGATTACATCAACATACTTTAAGTTACAGATTATATTCATGTTCATCTCTTTTTTTTGGTAAATTTTACACTTTTTGAGATATGAAGAACATATATAAAATACAAATAAATACAATAAGATGGAAGGAAATGAGACATCTAAAAAAACATACAGTGAATGCAGGAATACTGTACATATTTAACATACTGTATATACAAACTGCCATAATACTATACATACAAAATGTCCATAATATATAATGAATAGATATACTGTATACATACAAACCGTTCATACATATAGTCCTTACTGTGCATAACTGTACATGACTGTACATGACTGACACAACACACAAACAACATGCACTTAAAACTGGTTTCTCTATTTTTCTGGGGACATTTCCTGATACACATGGAGATACTGTCCATACATACTCTAGACATTGTGATGCTTATTGGGCAACGGACTAGCAGCAAACAGCTTCCAGTTGTTGAAAGGATTTCCTTTTCAAACATCTGCTGAGCTAATAACACGATGCTTGTCTTTGTAAATGATGCTTGATTATGACTGTAAACAGTTTAGCTAATTGGCCAGACATGCTAACGTTTGCAGCTTTTATCCATTCCTTGCATGTTTGCCTTTATAGATACCTCGTAATGCTGTCATAGCAGCCCAATATGCACCATTAAGCAGAGAAAGCTCAAGCCTGCCACGGCTAGTTTCAGTCAGTCTAAAGATGCTGGGCTCAGCAAGCAGGAATCAAACATGTCGGATCTTGTAAAATTCACTCTCTTTTCCCACAAATCAATCAGAAAGCCTGGGCCGTGTGGGAATGGAATTTACAGGTCACCATTTTGGGAAGTAAAAGTGTATAAGCAACAATTCGTATGGATTTTTGTGTTGTTGATCCAGACATCAATATCCTGCTGGACTTCTGTCACTTGGGATTCACTTTGGAGCTTTTTGTCAAGCTCTCTGTGAGAGATATCAGCAGATATAAGCCAGCATGGAGTCAACAGGGCTTAGTGGGAAACAACTGATTGAAAGGGTCAATTTAGCAAAATGTCACATTGATCTATTAAAACATAACCAAAGTGTTTTATTTCTAAGACCTTGTTCTGAAATGGTCATTTCAAGTTGTGTAGATCTGCAGCAGCTCTTTTTTCAGACATGTACAGACGGTGTGATAAAGAGAAGGTCAGCTGGGATCATGGAATACCAACACTGTCACTGTGTTTTGTCTCTCGTCTCCTCTCTGTTCCCAGGCTGCCGCACCTCTCTCTGAGGACGGACATCCCACTTGGGCACAGGCAGCCTCTGTTTGTACAAACTCAAGTGTGTCCTGTGCTGTGTGTGTGTGTGTGTGTGTGTGTGTGTGTGTGTGTTTGCCCCTGTGTCTGCTTGCCGACCTCTGCATGGCTAACTCAGGCTTGTGCGTAATGTTCAGGAAATGACAGGAGAAACTGAAGTGAACATCATGTAAACATCCAACTCTTCATTTCCATGATCAAATATGTCCTCTGCAGATAAACTGCAGCGCTAACTGTTGTCTCTGTGGTGTTTTATGTCATTGTCTACTTTGTTTCAGTGCTGGCAGTCAGACAAGTATATAAAGCAAAATCTTCAACCACAAGATCATACTCTAAATGTTGCATTTTTATATTTGTGTGCATGTGTGTGTGTGTGTGTGAGAGAGAGAGAGAGTAAGAATTTGTGTTTTTATGAGCTCAAAATTGAAAGGGTGCAAACTTCATGATTTAGGGTTAGGTAACATTCACTTTCTGACCACTATCTGAGTTTTGGTACCTTTACACAAATCAATGGGTTTTTTTCAGGACTGACTCTGTAGTAATAAAAATGTACTTTCTTTTGTAAAATAAAATTTAAAAAAATAGGTCACTGAGGATGTTGCAACACCACCATGGCTTCATAAGAGGAAGCTCTTCAAAGAGCTGGAAGCAGCTGGAGAAACATTTTTCCTTTGCAAACTTTACTCAACCTGGAGTAAAGTGAAGAAACTCACTGAATGAAAGCACAATAGTGGACTGAATAAAATATATAAATACCTGTCAAAAGTAACATTACTAACAAACAGTAGAGGGCAGCAATACAGTATTGTAGCATCTAGTCTTCCTTATCCCAAAAGATGAAACACCTGTGGGCCTTCAACCTTTCTGTTGTGTTGCTGTTGTCACTACCACAGTCATTGAATATTGTAATATTTCTCCGGAATTATTATGCAATTCACCCGCTACTGGTTTCACAATAAGTTTTTGGAATACTGTTTTAGCATACTACATAGCTTGTTGGTTGGACTCTGAAGGAGTGTGTTTATAGGCTCAGTGTTGGCTATTGCTACATGCTTAGCTAGCATCATCCAAGACAGTGAAAAAAAGCTTAGTTATCTCCAATAACTTGTCCAACTAGTTAATTGATGGGTATTTCCTCAGGTTAGATATGTTGCCCTTATCAGACGTGGTCATTACAGATAATGCAACAAGTGCTGTCTGTATCAGACGTTCCTTCTGAAGAAGTCGTTCCCCCAATGAATTCTACTTAAATAAATGATATCATTTAAAACGTGTATTAAAGATAAGCTGACTAATTCACATACAAACACATCAGCCCTGTGATGAACTGGTGACTTGTCCAGTGTGTACCCCACCTTCCACCCAAAGTCAGCTGGGATAGGCTCCAGGCCCCCGCGACCCCACACAGGATAATGAATGAATGAATGGAACACATGACTTTTAGATGGTTGTTTATGTTGTTTGTGTCCTGCTCTGTGGTGTGAACCATTATGCAGCCATACATCCATACATTTTGGATAAAAGACATATAAAAAAAATAAAAAGCTGCACCACGTCTAAAACCTGTGTCACCATTTGAAATTGAAACAGTAAAAAAACTCCGTTCATGACTGTGTTTGCATCCCAGAAGAGAGACGAACAGTAAAAAGAAGAGACGTGTAGCTCGCCATCCACAGGGAGGATGAAAATGCTAAACAGCCAGATGTGGCCATGAATATTATCTGTATTATTTCAGGAGAATCAGAAATTGCTTCTACGGAGGCTGTCCAACAGACTAATCATGAGGACCAAGTGGAGCATAGACCAGATTGTGAACAATTACAAACATTTGGATGCTGGCCTCATGGTTTCTAGCCACTTTTCTTCCAACAGCCAAACCCTCTGTTATTTCAGAAGATCAGGTTACCAGACACAGCTAACCAAAATAACATTTCATATCCACTAATATTGACCTTGGACAGGAACCAGACCTTGCTGCCGGAGCTACCTCCAGATGTCCCGGGACTCCCCCCGCCCCCCCTTCACATCACAGACTACAATTTGCAGAAAAAGTCACCAGTTGTAGGTACAAATCCACTAATGTGCAAAGTGAGTGAGATGTCTTCACTTGTATTTTCAAGAACTTATTTGAATCCTTTTGAGTGATTTGCTTGACTCTGTCTACTTTCATGATGCTTCACTTGTTTCTAGCATGACTAATAACATTATGAATGTAACATTTTGACACAAAAGATAAGACTTAGCTGGTAATGGATGTAGAATGATGTCATTACTAAGCGACATTATTCCTTGGAGGTTGTAGGATTGACCAACCCGACATCTTTACATTGTGTGCCACTGCTGAATGTGTTAACAGCACAAAAGAAGCTATTTTTAATATCAAACAAGGGAAACAAGGACAAGCACAAACTTCTTTCTCTTGACTGGAAGCAAGTGGACATGGGAGACGTGGTCCTGCAGAGGGTGGGGGATAATTGCTGGTTTCACCTTCGATCCCAGATGGCAAAATAACTGGGATCGCTACACTGATTAACATTATTGAACTTTTTATCTCTTGAGCTCTTTATTATTAGCCAGGACCTGCCCAGTAACTGCAAAAGATATTAGAAGTGTACATTTTTGCAAACCATTAATATGTTACTTTTGTACGTTTCATGCATATCACATCAGTAATTCTACACTACATCTTGGACTGTGTTCAGGTATAGAAACTGATTTATTTGGAGGTCAGTGGTGGCATGTCACCTGGGTTCTCCAGTCATGCTTGTGGGGACTAGTTAGTTTGTGTCAACTAATTCCCTGCCAGAATTTAACAAACAAAACATTTTTACAAATGCACTACGGTTCTTTAACAAACACAGTGTGCTATGCAAATACAGAAAAAACATCATTAAAAAACTAAAGCATTTTGTTTCACATGCACAAAATGAACATACATCATGCTTCTCAAACAAATACATAACGTCTTGAAAGCACAGAACAGACATAGTTCCTACAGAGACAAACAAATATTGTGTGAGTACTGAGTGCTTCAACCTCCACAACAGCAGGTGGCCCTATCAGATGCAGGAGTTTATATGTCTGTCAGATTGCCATCAATCACTTTCTCAGCCAATCAAAAACCATAACATAAACCAAACATCTGCTGTTGCTCAGGCCTGTAATAAAGAGATTGATTTTCAGATGTGTTTGGTTTAAAACAGCTTTGGCACAACATTAGTTATTATGTGGATAAACTAAGTTTATTTGGAATCTAAATGGTTACCTTCTAATCAAAAAATATTTAAAAAATTTGTGATAAATAACAATCATACATTGATATGCAGCAGTTTTCAGCCTGGCTCTGCAATTGTTGCTGGTTATTTTAATATTAAAACCCAAACCCTAATTCACTCAGTTATTGACCACTGTGGCCTAACCCAGCCACAAAGGGGCCACAAGCCAGTGTACCTCTAGTGCCGGTCCCAAGCCCGGATAAATGGGGAGGGTTGTGTCAGGAAGGGCATCCGACGTAAATCCTTTACCAAATCAATATGTGGAACACGAAACTGATCCGCTGTGACGACCCATAAAGGGAACAGCCAAAAGAGGAAGAAGAAGAAGAAGATTGACCAACGTGGCCTGTTCCATAAAGCAAGTTTATCAAATAAACCAGGCTTCTTCCAGTTATAGTCAGGCTTATTCACTTGATTTGTGTCCATAAAGCAAGTTCAACACTATTTCAGTTCAGTTACTATGGAAACTTGTGCTGGGAAACTAGCCTGGTCCGGAGCAGGCTTATTGTCAGGCCTGACAGAAAAGAGACGGTTTTACACTGACTCTCCAGTGTACTGCTTATTATTTTTAATTTATTAATCACAATCAGTCAGAAAAATACAGTTTAGAGAAATGAGTTATAAATAAAATAAATTACACAATGATGAAGAAAACATATAGGCCAACATGTGCAGAATAAGAGCAAAATGAGCTTCGTCTGCAGGGTGGCTGGTTCAGCCTTAGAGAAATACCTCTTATATTCAGAGGAACTCAAGACGAGCTGCTGTTCCTATGTGTCTAAAGGAGCCAGTGGAAGAGGTGGCATCTGGTTTTGATGCCTTGGTGGCCTCCCTTTGGAGGTTTTCCAAGTATATCCAACTGGGAGGAGACCCTGGGTAGACCTGTAACTCGCTGGAGGGAGTATATCTCATCAATCCTGGGAACACCCAAGTATCCCCCAGGAGGAGCTGGAGATGGATGGATGATGGATGGATGATGGATGATGGATGGATGATGGATGGATGGATTGATGGATGATGGATGGATGATGGATGGATGATGGATGGCTGGCTGGATGGATGGTGGATGGATGGATTGATGGATGATGGATGGATGGATTGATGGATGATGGATGGATGGATGATGGATGATGGGTGGGTCGATGGATGGATGATGGATGGATGGATGATGGATGATGGATGGATGATGGGTGGGTCGATGGATGGATGGTGGATGGATGGATTGATGGATGATGGATGGATGGATTGATGGATTGATGGATTGATGGATGATGGATTGATGGATGATGGATGGATGATGGATGGCTGGCTGGATGGATGGTGGATGGATGGATTGATGGATGATGGATGGATGGATTGATGGATGATGGATGGATGGATTGATGGATGGTGGATGGATGGATGATGGATGATGGATGGATGGATTGATGGATGATGGATGGATGATGGATGATGGATGGATGGATGGATGGATGATGGATGATGGATGGATGGATTGATGGATGATGGATGGATTGATGGATGATGGATGGATGGATTGATGGATGATGGATGGATGATGGATGATGGATGGATGGATGATGGATGATGGATGGATGATGGATGATGGATGGATGATGGGTGGGTGGATGGATGGACACACACACACACACACACACACACACAGACACACACACACACACACATAGACACACACACACACACACACATAGAAACACACACACACACACACACACACACACACACACACACATAGACACACACACACACACACACACACACACACACAGACACACACACACACAGACACACACACACACACATAGACACACACACACACACAGACACACACACAGACACACACACACACACACAGACACACACACACACACACAGACACAGACACACACACAGACACACACACAGACACACACACACACACACAGACACAGACACACACACACAGACACAGACACACACACACACACACAGACACAGACACACACACACACACACACACACACACACAGACACACACACACACACACACAGACACACACACACACACAGACACACACACACACACAGACACACACACACAGACACACACACACACACAGACACACACACACACACACACAGACACACACACACACACACACACAGACACACACACACACACACACACACACACAGACACACACACACACAGACACACACACACACACACACACAGACACACACACACACACACACACACACACACACACACACACAGACACACACAGAGACATGCATATGCTCACACAGTGGTGATAATGAGCTGCCAAGGATTGTGTGAGACAGATGGGAGAGCTAATATGCTTCCCGATGTGATGACACCCCACAACCGAAGCATCATCTGGTTTTACAGTGAGTCAGGAAACAGGAAGAAGACAGCAAGCTTTGAAGTTCCTCCTCTGCTCTCTGAAATTTATGACCCTCTGAGTAACTTTAGAATATACTCAGTCATTTGGGGAGGGACGGCAAAGCAGAGAGGTGTCCTTGGCAAAATGTATCTGCACCTCATATTTTTAGATGATAAGTTTCAACACACTCTTGGTTTTTTGAAGCTTTAGCACAATTCACAGCTTCCTTTCTCCCCGGCGACCTCTAGATCAGTGATTTATTATTGTGTGAAGCAAAACTGAGCGGGTTGTTCCACCTTCGTATGGTGCTCAGGCCTGTGGGAACCGCCTTCAATGTAGTATGTAAATGTAATGATAATAATGTAATAAGTAATTTGTCAACTTTAAACTCATTGGCCTTAATTAGTTGTCTTTCAAGAACATATAGAAGAACACATTTTCTTTGAGTGCACACTAGGTGCTGATAGTGAGCGAAGGTGTGTGCATAGAAGTGTGTGTGCGTGTTCCTTCAGCATGCTTCATAGAACCAACACGACCCCCTCTGTTATAAGGTTTCAACATAGCACCATAAAACCTTTCTACTCCAGCTATCATTTCCATCAAATTCTACATTTCCATTTCCAAACATCCCATTACAATATAATGAACACTTGGTGAGTGATGAATACATGAACACTACACAAGGGTCAAAGTGTGTTAATAAACAGTTAGTACAGAGTTTGACACACTGTTGATTTGAAGACCATCTGCACAACCTGAACAAAACCTTGACAAAATACTGACACAGCTGATAAAGAGATGAATCAATCCATATCGATCAAGGAGACGGGACGGCTGCTAACATGCTGCAGCATAACTGATGGGCCCTGACCTCCAGGCTCTCAAGCACATAGATAATAAAGAGGAAATGTTATTGGCTTAGCTTTAGCTTTATATAAGAGCATTATGGCCTCTAAAGAGGCTGATGTAGGAGAGTGAACTCATCTTAAATGTTTTAAAAGGCTTCCATATCACTGGAGATGAGGAAGAGAGGAGCAAACAGAGGACCACAGAGAATGGAATGAGTTCCCACGGTGTGAGATGTTAGATACAACATATTGTATCAGGGTCATTTTGGTCACCTAGCAGCCAGCTCTTTATGTACATATGTGTGATATATCATTTAACACATTTGACACTCTAAATGTCTCAATGAAATGTGCACTCATGGGGTTTGTCAGTGAGGTAATGCACAGGAGAACATGGATGAGTTATGTGTGCGCATTAATACAATATTCATGTAAAAAGTACTCGAAGCTCTGCAGACGAGAAAAAAGGCCAAAAGAAACAACAGCGAGGGAAAAGAGTGGGTGAGAATATGAGAGGAGGGGAGAGAAGAAGACACAGAATCATATTTATAATGATACAAAACATGAAGGTGGATTTTCACTGTACACAATTAGAAATGCTGTGGTTACATTCCAACGCACACTGTTTGAGTAAATCATCTGTGTGTGGTTTATGTGCTCACTGTATGGTTTGATTGTCAAGCCAAGACCTGACTGCTCATACCTGGAAAGTCTGGTTACTGACAATTGTCAATAAAGATTTGTTTGAACGCTCATCCAGAGGTAAAAGTTTGGTACCAAAGAAGAAGTAGAAGGTTGTTTGGTGGAGGAGGGTTCAACATGCGTAGAAGGAAACGTGCTGCTTCCGGTCATAAAATACATACTTTGTTACCTACTAAGTTAGCTACTTGCTAACATGAGTTTTATTTATAGACAAATTGCAGTCCATCCACACACACACACATCTGGCTGATACACATTATAAATTTGCCTAATTATATTACCAACAATAATCTTGAACACACAGACATTCTGCCCAATAAGCGCCTTAACAGTATCTATGCAGCTGCGTCTTTACCATCAACGCCAAATGTCATCTGGTGTCGTGAGAATCGTGTAGTGTCTGAAGGCTATTTGAGGAAAAGAGAACACTTATGACATCATACGTTTATTCACAAATAAGCACATCGGTACTAACTTCTGACTCTTTTGATGATGCTTATAGATGACAGCAGAAAACATCCACCTACAGTGAGCATTATTTAAAAAATAGCAGCTATTTTACGGCCTTTCTCCTGGTGGACTATAGCAGGATGTTCATGTAGTGGTATGGAGCCACCTACAGCTCCATCCTGATCATTTCATCATCATCATCATCATCATGATCTCATCTACACACCACAAACTGTCCCTTCTGTCTGTCTATGAAAAAGATGAAAATGAAAATAAAAACACATACCTAAGACTGCACACATTATATGTCTTTTTATGAATCATTATGAGAAGCAGTAACTATCATAAAGTGTTTCATCATGGTACAAAATAGCAAATGTGTTTCTGCACGTTTGTATTCCTGTGAACTAAATGCATTTTAATTGCACCCCAGGAGAGACCTGTGAAAGTTCTGGATTTCCGACATTCATACAACAGTGGAAAACAATGTGAAAGTCAAATCTAACTTCACACACCGAACGAGCTGCACCCAGCAGGTAAGAATAAGTATTGAGAATAATATGGAAATCATGCATCCAGCTCGGGTCGTAGCACAACAGCTCAGAGGGAAGTGCACCCAAGCAGTTGTTTTATCTTATCAGAACTTTGTAGGAACTTTACAAGTTTCTAGTTGTGTAAGTGCACAGTGTGTGTCTGCATCAAGCTGTGAGATGATCAGTCACAATCTGCTGCTGCTGTGTGACAAGAGCCTCCCGATGCAAACAGTCCGTCACATCCTGTCAGTCAGCCTCCGTCATCACATGACCTTTTATCTGAACAGTCCCCACCTTCTCCACCAGCCCCAACATCCTCTCCGTCACTCTCTCTGTTCTTCTAAAGGCTCTTTCACTGCCTCTTAATACCTATCAGTGTTCATCCCATCGCCTTGTCTCCCCCATAATCTGTCTCTCTTCTCCCCAGTGAATCAGCCGTTAGAGCCCTGCCTGGAAGAATTTCAGCTCCCAGTCTCTGCAGAGTTTCTCTGCTGCTCTGCAGAGACTGGTACCATTATCCCATTAGGTCCAACAGACCTGTAAGGCCAAGCGCCTGACTCCTCAAATCCCCCCATATGGATGACAGGAGAACAGTCAAAGGTGTGAACTGGGAGTGTTGTGTTGCACAGAGCACAAACTAACACACTGCATACTCAGTCATCCTATGAAAGTTAGGTATGTCATTACCTGCTGACTGTTCACACTGATGCAAAACACCTCTGGATCACATGACTGTATGGATCACAACATTACCAATAATCAGTCCATGTCCCAGCAGCTGCTGAATCATCTCTTGCACTCAGTGTAATATAAAAGCTGTAGTTTGTGTTTCATGTTGGGTTTTAAGAGTAGAAATGTTGCCTTTATGTCAATTACAAGCAATATAGATAGAATACATCATTAATATTTGATATTAACTTTTCTGTGAGATCACATTGGCCAATAGAAGACATGAGTGGATATTGGGTGGAGAACAAGATTCTCATCAATGGTGATGTTAATACCTTTAAACTACGGAGCCCCTCTGGTGACATTGAGAAAAAAGAAAATAATGCGTGGCCACTTGGATAATTATACGAGACACGAGATAATTATCCCGTGGCCACGAGTTAGTATCTTGTAGCCACACGTTACTATGTTGTGGCCAGAACATATTAGACCTATTGTCATTTCCATGAATCCCCACAACTCTGCCTGTTAGGAGACACGTCAGAAACTAATATACCGCACAAATACAAAAATTCTGTGTTGCAGTTCCAGGTTCCAGCTCATTGTCTCTCTTTGCATCCAGCACATGGTTCCTACTGTGGCTCGAGCACGAAATAGCAGGGTGGCCTGTATCTTCTGAACTCGGGGTGACCCTCCGGATCTGATTGGACCTGGGTGGCTGACCAGTTCTCCCTACTGGTGTGTGCATTTGGGGCGGTGGGGCTCTTGGCGCTCTGGGGGCCCTGGGCCTGCGGATGTGCCCTTGGTTCTTGGGGAGGTGCCGATTGGTGCTGTCTGGGGTGTTCTGGCCTGCTCTGGGGTTGTGGGTCAGGTGGGGCCCCCGGGTCCTCTCCCCTCCTCTTCCTCCATGGTCTCCTTCACTAGGCTTTGTTCCCTCCCAGTTGTTAGCAAATGTCATGCTCCTGACTGGGGGGCTGGTGTTGTGGACGCAGTCCGGCATGTGCCTCGCGCTGTTCGTGGTGCCCCTCCTGCACTGGCTTGCTGCCTCCCTGGTGATCGCTGGATGGCTCTCTTGGGCCTGTCCCGTGCCCCCAGAGGGCTGCTGTGTGCTCTGGCCCTCCTGAGTGCTGGGCTTGGTGCTGGGGGCTGTGTGGGATGAGGGGTCTAGAGACACCTCAGACTCCCTGGTCTCCAGCCTCGAGTGGCAGGGCACTGCAGGCCCCCTCTGCCCTGTGTCCCTGGTGGTGCGCCTGGGCCCTCTGGCGGCGCTGGTCGGGTGACTTCCTGTGCCCAGGGCTCGTACGTCATACCTGGGCCCCTATGGTGCTGTGGGTTCTGTGTCCCGGATGTTCTCACGGCTGGGGGGACTGACCGGACTATCTGGCTTCTGTTGGACTCTGGAGGGGGTCCTGTGCACTGGTGTGGGCTTTGCTGCATGATCCCGACCCAACACACCAGCATCTACTACGACTCGATCTTCAGTGTTGATTGGGGCCACCAGTGGCTGCTTAGTCAGTGCTTGAGGTCAACATCACTGCTCTGTATTCGGTTCTCAGGACTCTTAAGGCTCTGGGCTGGCTGAGGGTGCATGGAACACAAACCACGACACAGCTCGTTGGTGTTACTGCCTGTCCTCTCGTCCCTGTTTGTCTTGTTTTGTCTCTCTGTTTCACTCATGGTGGATCACGCCCTCTGTGATGAGAGATAGGTAATATTTCTAAATAAAATGTAATAGGCTAGTCTTTCAAAGAGGGCTGGTGTAGGTCACATACACACTCACATGACAGATATAATAATTATCTGCTGCAAGATCAAACTGCATGTATTTTAAGAAATGGTTTTTACCAAATCTTGGCACAAACCATAAGTATACGTGCAGACAGATAAAAAAGAAAAGGGCAGGTAATAAACGTTTTTTTCTTCTTCCTGCTCCCTTTTCCATCATAGAATGTATATAAATAGTTTTGGTTACATTTGCATATTTGTTTTGGTAATTCTACAAAGGTCATTTCTCACTGAAAAAGTAGCATAAGTGAATTAGTGATGAAATAGAACATTTATATTGTAAAACAAACCAATAGTGGCCCTTCAGCTGCCTGGCTCACAGCTACCATGACAGTCTGAGGACACGATGCATTCTGGGATGCTTGGGTAGACATAGACCGCTAACGCCACACACGCACAAATTCTCGTTAATCATGTGTACATCCGGGCATTTCTCACATGCACAATCTTACTGTGCAGTTGAAATACAAAATACTCAAAACTCAATTCTTACTGAAACTCTAGCACACAGTTCATTTTCATCTCTCTTATTTCTGCTAATAATCCATTTGTTTGGTGTTTTTCCTGGCATTTGTGACATGCTGTGTTAATGCTGGGTCCGTTCTTCATTAACATTTTATAGATACAATAATAAAGGTCAAAAGAAGTGACAAAGCCCGATCTGTGTGTTTAATCTTTAATTAGAGGTGGCATTTGGATCCAGATTAGGGGACTTGAACACTGTGCCTGGGTTATCGTTAAGGAAATGGCTCTACAAGAAACTCATGGTCGATGTAGGCGGTGAGATCGGGATAAAATGAAGGGAGCAAGCAGGGAGACATCCAGAGGATTTGTAAGGATGTCTACAGGGAGAGATTGGTATGTGCATACTTCCCTTGATATATCTGTTTATTTGCACAGCACATCTAAACAAAAGAGTGAGCAGGGAGGCTGCCAAAGGTCACATTTCCTAACACCGGAAAACTGCTTCCTGGCTAACTGGAGCTCAGCTGTCGAATTTACTTCACCAAGGAAACGACTAAGTGAGGAATAGCCTTATTTATACTGTCTAATTATAATACAACAAGTGAACTGTGGACAGGCTCTTATTCTGCAGGAGAGAGATGTTTCAAGTCAGTCAGTTTGATGCTTAACTGTATATTTTTAAGAAGAAAAAAAAGTCTTTGTTATCGTTGAAGAACCCCTTCAGAAATTAACTGTTTTCATACCTGCAAGCTACAAAAAGGCCAACTCTGATTAGCGTCGGAAACAATACATCCCCTTTCAGCCATCCCCCTCATAAAGGAACAAAAGCAGCCCTGCCTACATGGAAGCAAACAGCTCTCCAAATAAGCTGCAGTAAGCAAATTGCTAACATTAATCAACCGAGCTCTTCGTCTAGAATGAGAGCTCGGCTAAAACTTTACATTGAGTGTGTGCTCCTACATTTCAAAGGCAGACTTCATGTTTCCAAGAATACAACTGTCTATTAATCTAGCAGTCAATCTGTGCACCTGCAGTGAGAGGGGAAATTTATCAACCCATGACTGTTTGAAGTGATATTTCATCTACCAGAGAGGCAAAGATGAATACTAAAGGAGGTTCCTCGCGTCAAAGCACAAAATCTGTTTGGATAACTTCGACTACAATACAAATGGTATCCCTGAAGAGTGCAGAGAAAGGCAAATATTTATGCAGAGGTGGCAAGTGTACCAACACAAAACAGGCGAGGCTCCAATACAGCATACAATGAGATGGTGGGTCTCAACCGAGGGCTCTGGAGACAACTAAGGGTCGAAAATGCGATGCTTCAATCACCTGGATTCTAATGATGGTGGAGCTAGGAGAGTGGCTGACCAACAGGACAGCTCTATGGTGAAGAAAAGTCAGAGCTCAGTCTGTTACTCCCCACCAGAGATGTCACGTTAATAAAAGCACTGCTGGGAAAGTTACGTTTGCTTTCAAAATAATTAATGCATTAACAGTATGCTGGAGCAAATGACTGAAGATAGGGCCTGGTTATCTATGCATTCACAGTGAGGTGGCTCATACTGTTTTAAATCTCACTAGTTTGCATGCTCTACCCATCTCTGCGTGGGTTCAGGTCCTGAGGCTTCCTCCCACAGTCTGAAGGCATGCAGTAGAGGTTTTTAGGTAATCTTTATTGTATTCATATTTTATGAATACTATGAATACTTTATTCAGTAATCACTAGACAGTGTGGCAATTTCTGACAAAAATTGACTTATTTTTTAAGTTTTTTAATTTTTTAAAAATTTTATATTTTTCTAAGTCCAGACAGTTTGACAAATGTTTCCAAAATTCCAACGATCAGTAAGTGACAGCAGCCACAGACGCTCCTCCGTATGACGGTGTCATCTCTAACCAATCCTTGGGCTCATGAGTAAAACTTCTCTAATGCAGGGGAACAAAATCACTTTTTAATGACTGCCTTTCATTTTCGACTGGAACTTTAATGTGCAGTGTATTTCCCTCTGGCAACGGGACTATGAGCAATCATGTTAACTACCAGTACAGCTGACAACAACACTCAGCACCATATGGTCACATGACTTTACTGTCAGTATGCTGTCAGTGAGTGCATCCACTCTGTCATCAGGCTGTCACTATATGTCATTGTGCTGGGAATGATGGGATGAGATTGTTCATGTATTAAATGATGTATTCTGTGGACTTGGTCTGGCTCTTACAAGAGGACGTCTGAGTACGTAATTAATGTCAACAGCAAAGCTGGACATCAGATCTCTTACAGTGATGTCATCAACGAATTCAGAAAAGCCAGGAAACACGGATTCTACAGAGAAAGTGGAATGCTGAGTAATTAAGAAGAGTAATTATCTAAATTAAAGTAGTTTCATGTGTTTTTTATTTTCATTTTTCTGAATGTTTTACACATCTATATTTTTCAAAAATAATGATTCCGTTTTGAACCATTGTTGTAATCTTGTTACAGGTTCCTCTGATCTATTTAATTCATTTAGTAATGTTGGTTTTTTCTACTGTTGCGTGCATCCTGTATATAAGAAGATACTTTTTATGTGAAGTTATTTGACATTATTTGTAGTTTAGACCTCTGCACATTTACAAATTGCATGTTTTTAAACCAAATAAATTAAAAGAGCAGTCTAAGTCTTGTTTGCAGTAATTGCTTGTTTATTTTGTTACTCTGCAGTACTGCTGGTTCAATATGCCACATAGTGCTGTATAACTATTAAGGTACAAATTAACATCACCCTATAGATTAAAAACATGCCAGGCTGACATTACAGAGGTGTAGTATGTGTTCTACGGAGTACCTTACAGAGGTGCAGTCTGTGTTCTACGGAGTACCTTACACAGGTGCAGTATGTGTTCTACGGAGTACCTTACAGAGGTGCAGTCTGTGTTCTACGGAGTACCTTACACAGGTGCAGTATGTGTTCTACGGAGTACCTTACAGAGGTGCAGTCTGTGTTCTACGGAGTACCTTACACAGGTGTAGTATGTGTTCTACGGAGTACCTTACACAGGTGCAGTCTGTGTTCTACGGAGTACCTTACACAGGTGTAGTATGTGTTCTACGGAGTACCTTACACAGGTGCAGTATGTGTTCTACGGAGTACCTTACACAGGTGCAGTATGTGTTCTACGGAGTACCTTACACAGGTGCAGTATGTGTTCTACGGAGTACCTTACACAGGTGCAGTATGTGTTCTACGGAGTACCTTACACAGGTGCAGTCTGTGTTCTACGGAGTACCTTACACAGGTGTAGTATGTGTTCTACGAAGTACCTTACACAGGTGTAGTATGTGTTCTACGGGGTACCTTACACAGGTGCAGTATGTGTTCTACGGAGTACCTTACACAGGTGCAGTATGTGTTCTACGGAGTACCTTACACAGGTGCAGTATGTGTTCTACGGAGTACCTTACACAGGTGCAGTATGTGTTCTACGGAGTACCTTACACAGGTGCAGTATGTGTTCTACGGAGTACCTTTAGTTGAAGCACGCACACTGACACACACACACAGGTGTTTTTTTGTTAATAGTATTGTTGTAGGTGTTGGAGCAGTGAGGGCAGATCTTTATGTTGAATGAACCATTAAACATTATTTTTTATTGATTAGTGATCTGAACGAGGTTTTTTTTTTATTCAATATACAGTATATAAAACATATGTTGTTGTAATAAAGCACTTTTGCCATGGTACCATAACTTATTTAGCCATATTGTCTTCCGTGTAGTGAAGCTTCATTTAATGGTGAGTCACGACTTGACACGTGACTTTCCCAACACTTATAATTAGTTTGTAGGCTGTACTTACAGGGAGACGGTTCTGTTCGGTAGGAAGCTGGGCTGCAGGGTGTCCATCAGGTCTACATCATCACACACGACTCTGACCCGGACGTTCTGCCGGCTCAGCTCCTTGGACCTCTCCGCCGAGCAGTGACAGCTGTCAACGATCAGGTCCGGACAGCTTCTGTTGCTCAGGCTCAGCTCCCACAGAGCCAGTATTACGCACAGTAAAGCCTGCGTCCTCATGGTGGACTGGGATTATTTTAACACAACATCCCTTCAAGTCATATCCTCCCAGTTACCTCCCGTTATATTAAAGCGCAGGCTGTGATCGAGATGAAGTCTCATGCCCTGCTGGTCACCTGCTCCCCAGTAGCTGTAAAAAGATAGTTATGGGTTCAGCTGGAGAGAAGTCGAGCCTCGGAGGGGTCGTATTAAAACAGGTCCTCCAAACCCGTCTGTACTGAGGAACGTGTGGGGAAAAAACTCCAAAGGCGCGCTGAGAAAGTCCGGATAAACTTCACTGCGACATATTCCGAGCAGCAGCATCACTGAAATGAAGTTGTAAAATAAATCGTACCTAATTACACACTGGAAATACCCCGTCCTGTCTGCACTACTGGATGCCGTGCTGTCATTCACTCATCATCCACTTCTTAGCGCGGTGTCCACACAGTCCCTCCCTGCCGACTCCTGACAGACCCCAGCGTGAGTTTCCAGACTTTTCACATCTCAAAGACATTCATGAGGCCACGTGCGTCCACACTTAACATCTGATAATAATAAACCACAACAGAGAAAACTCCTTTTATTCACTTCACATCACAGCAGCATGGGGTAGTAGTGAGAAAAGTGGTTAAAATTCTACTTTATATCACCTTTTTCACTACAGTCACAGTTTATATGTTTGTATTTATTTTAATACAATTGGAACAAAATTATACAAGCTTATGTCTTTTTGATAAAGGAACATTTTTGCCAAAAACATTCTCAGACAAGGCCAAACATGGATCTGCACCACAAATACACACTCATAGATATCAACACCATATATTGTTTACATCATAATTGGTGTATTATTTCCTGAACAAGTATTGAAAATGTCTAAAAGGCTAAGTTTTGCAATACTAAGGAAAGTTAATAAAAAACCTTTCTGATCTAAGTTTCTCATGCGCACAAGAAACGTTTAGCTTTTTTATTTTTTATTTTTTTTTTGCTCATGTCCCTTTAAGGGCTCAGTAGTTTGTTTCTCTGTCTGGATCCACAAAAAATTTAATTCAAAATTTAATCAAAATTTAATTAATTAAAAATACAGATCTAATTTGACCATTTGGCACGTCAGGCTTTGAACCTTTGACCTGACTTCCACTTCCTATAAGCCAGAGTACAATATTGTATGTACTGTATGTCATGCATGTATTGTATGTATTGTATGTATTGTATGTAATGTATGTATTGTATGTATTGTATGTACTGTATGTCATGCATGTATTGTATGTATTGTATGTAATGTATGTATTGTATGTACTGTATGTCATGCATGTATTGTATGTATTGTATGTAATGTATGTATTGTATGTATTGTATGTACTGTATGTCATGCATGTATTGTATGTATTGTATGTCATGCATGTATTGTATGTATTGTATGTATTGTATGTATTGTATGTATTGTCAATGATGATTTTATACTCCATCTCAACCAAAACCTTGGAACTATAGTGATTGTGAACTAAATAGGATTCAGGGTGTTAACAGTGTCTGTGCGGCCGCGCTACATTAACTAGTGGATGTCCATCATGACACCAGCTGGTTCACTTCTATTAACTAACTAGCTCCTTTACTAATATTAATTTCATCCATCCAATGTCAGACAGGCAAAGTTCAGTGAAAGTTGAAATGGTTCTTTCAGTTCAGTTTGTGTAAATGGTTGAAATGTATGTTAAAATTAGATTACCCAAAATATTTTCATTTTTATTGTAGGATTAACTTAGTGGAGGCCGGAAACATTTGCATATTAATATCACCTGACCCTTTGTTTACTTCTTCGCTGACAGAGACGAAAATGAAAAGAAGACTAAAGCAATCAAAGCTCAGCTTTGGGACAGGAAGTGGCACAAGGACATGAGACAGAAAAAAAAATAAAGAGAGAAGGATGATCATTGAAGTGTCTAATATGCTGGAAATAAGAATATGATTCGAACATTTATATATTTATTTAGTTTGTTTGACAGGGACGATGCTCAGTAAACATATTGTGCTAGATATAGCTAATCTCAGCTAATTTTCATCTGTAGTCCCCAAAGACCCCTGCCCAGTTTTCTAGTCTTTGTTACTAAAGTGTGTGGTCCACTGTGTCAAAAGCAGCTCTTAGGTCCAATAGTACTGGAACAGAGTCTTTGCCTGAGTCAATATTCAAGCAAATGTAATGTATTACCTTAATGAGTGCGGTCTCAGTGCTGTGATTGGATGAAATCCTGAGTGACGGTTATCAAAGCAATTGGTCTGCATTAAAAAGTTAAAAATGTTTTCAGTATAACTAAAAAGTAAACTAACTAAAAACGGTGGATTTGATTCGCGACGATGGTTGTTGAGTTCAGTAGCATCACGGTTGCTCTTCTTAAGGACAGGCTTGATTACTGCAGTCAAGTTGTTTTACCAAGCTGATCAATATTGTTTTAGGGAAGCCAGTGGGTATAACGTCAAGGCAGCAAGTGGATTAACTGAGACTGAAGACTGTTTTGCCATGCATTGATTAAACGGTGCCATATCTAACAGGCTCTGTCTGGATGGCGGCAGTGTGGGCTTTATTCTTTATCACTGAGGAGTTAAAACTACATGATGGCTTGAACCTTGTCATTAAAAAAGGAGACAAACCCATTGCATTTACTGGTAGAAACCCATTCTGGGGATATTGCAATCTGTCCACAGTAGTCAATCTGTCCACAGTAGCAAATAATATGTATGAATTGTCAATGATCTCAGAAGAAAATGATCCCCTTGCGCTTCTCAAGGTCAGAGTGTAAATGTCATTTTCTTTATTATATATTATAGCTTTGATTTATGGCATTTCCATTCTGCTTTCCGGCAGCCTCTTTTCTGGGCCCTTACACATTAAAAGTGACCTGTTCCACAGGGACCTGTTGTTAAATACAGCTAGTTTTAGGTTTTTTCCGAGCAGGGCGCAGGGATACTTTGCTTACAGAGAGTATTTTACTGTGACCCTCTCATCTAATCTTTGCCTTGACACTGGCACTATTGTACTTGGGAAGACTGTTCTCTCCCTGGGCCTCAGGTTGCTAAGGGATGGATTATGAATAACAGTTGTGGAACAGCAGAGGCCCCGGGTGTCCTGGTTGCTGCCAAACAGACTCCCTGGAGCTTTTCAAGGCCTTAGAAGCCAGTAGCCTGGGTGTGGGCTGAGGTGGACTATAGGTGGCCTAATTTGGGGGATGGAGGCGGAGGGGTGGGTCACCTAGAGACCATTGGGGGTACATTTGCTGAGGAGATGGTGGTGCGTGAAGTAAAGGTGATGACAATAACAGTGACCTGTTGATGTAAGAGGTTTGGGGGATCATTTTAATCCCAGACTTCACCAAGTACTCCATCTGTCAGTGAATTTAAGAGGTGAGACAGGGGAGGGAATAGATGCTAGCGAATCAGAGGAGAGTGAGGATACAGGTGTGGGGGTCCAGGGCAGGGGTGGGGGTAGTGAGGAAGAGGGATCCATAGGGAGGGCAAGTGGTGCAGGGGTCACTGTAAGCTGGCTCTCACTCTGCAGAGGAGCCTTTGGATGGAGAAGGGGACAGGAAGTTGCTTGGTGCCTCAGACAGTAGAGAAAATGGTCCATGTCCCTTCAGGTGGGGACCCTCTGAAGATGTTGTCACATTCCTCAAAGTTATCAATAAAGTTAATTCTATGTGAGTCACAGGCATTAGGAAGCTACTTATTCAGAGCAAGTAGGCAGCTGAAGTTATTCATCCCTCTGTCCATAGTTAGACAGGTCCACTGATGAATGATTGTGTTTCTCTTCAAAAGTTTATACATGTACCAAAAATGGAGTCATTAATTCAGATCTGTCTGTCTTCTATGGTGGCTCTCTTTTTATTAATACAATAAATCTATATTTGGAAATAAACAGAAATATCCAGACATTTTATCGGTGATTGGTCTGCTCTGTAGTTTCCTTGTCCCTCATCAGCAGAAATTTTACTGGCCATAAACTCCACCTGGCTCCATCTGTGGGTCCATCTGACACAACGTCTATTTACCTAGAACTGTGTTGATGAGTCTTAGCCATTAAATCCAGTGTTAAACTCTGTGAGCTGTCCTCCAAAGTGCGATCTCCAGTCTGCATTCAAATTAGAATGTGTCCACATTTCCTAAGTGTTAATTTATCCGTATGTGTGGTTGCTATGCAGACAGCCACCCACGCTGTGTTCCAGGAGGCTCTGTCTGTTAAAACTGAAGAATGAAATGAAGCAGTTTTGGACTCAATGATGTCCCAACTCTCTCCAAAGCTCTGTCAAATCATCCTAAAATGATTTGTTAAACACCTTATAACTGGCTTAGTTCAAGGATTCCTAACAGATTTATGCTGGCTCCCTCAAGCAACTCATTACAGTCAAAACATCCAGTCTGCCTTCAAGTAGCCAGAAGTGGTAGAAGAGCACCAGTCAAAAGTAGTTAAAAATGGTTACCTGACAGTTCTATTGTCAAGTCCTCGTTCTTCATCTTCTGACTAAGCCCCATAGGTGTCCTTCCCCCGAAACACTCAAACAAAAATGCTTCATCGTTGATCTCTCAGCTCCTAATGACTCCTCCATTCCAAGTATAAATAGCTTAATTCCCCAAGACTTACATACAGCTGCATAGTCTGTATGTAATGCTGTGCACATTATCAACTTGGCAGGGATTGGTGGAGCTATTAAGTCAATCCTTCTCCTACTGTCTAAAGTTATGCTCATCATCCCGAACAGTGGTTCATTCATATCACGCCTGCTACTATTGGCTAATTCTGTTCCAATCTAACAGATTCAGTGGATACAAATGAAGACTATCGGTAAGACCAGCAGTCCTTAGAATGGTATTTCTTCCATTTATAATGACCTCACAGAGTCTCAGATTCCCTCCAGTTTTTCACTGATGTGGCCTCTTCTGTTGGTTTGGGGGGATTTCATAATAATGACTGGTCCGCAGATGTCTGAGCAACTTAAATTCACTCTCTTATACCAACAGTTCAAAATGTACTGCTCTGAGATTCAGCCAATCATAATTGCTTGCTATGGTGTCATATTGGATCGGGAAACATTCATGGTGTTTTGTGGCAATGCTACAGTAGAAATATTCAATAAAGACTGCTCTAAAATAGTATTTAATAAACAGTCTCATGTGATATTTAACTTTGACATGTGTTATATGTAACTGTCTTTCAAGCTACTTTAATTCCTGCTCATGAAAACTGTGTCAGCTCAGACAGACATAGGGTATGGTAGGTTTAGACAGACATAAATACACACATATACATGCATAAAATCTGAAATATATACATAAACTGAAGCACACACATTTTTACATTTTCTTTACTATATTTTTACAGCAAGAATATGTATATGTTTATGTTAATGTTTATGTGAAAGAAGATATTTTAGATGTTTCTTTATTGTTTTACTCTTAGTAACGGTTATAATTTATGACGATTTAGCAGAAAAGCCTAACCAGGGACAGAGATAGCAAATTAGCCATTGCCTAGAAATCTTGTATGCAACACATATGTATCTTGTAAATTGTTACTTGTTACAATGGTCTTTGCATTTGTCCCTGACAAATGAATAAATAAATAAATATTTGAGGATTTGTAAACTGTGTCCTCAGACCAACCCCTCCAGCCTGTAAAACCCTCCATTCAATCAAATGCAGGTTCTTTTTACTCTGCCACCTGGTTTTTGCCAAAATGGTTCAGCTTGTGTTTCCTACTCTTCATTTGGTGCCAGCCTCCTCCTTAGTCTCCTACCAGTAGGTGTCCCTGGAGTTTGTGCATTTATTGTACTTTCTTTTGAATCACGCCATCTTCAAATGAAAAGTCAAGTCATGCTTGCAGGGATTCGGTTTCACATTAGCAGCCCAGATCCAGCATCCCAGAGCCCTTTTGTCCTCCCATTCAGTGGCTTTAAAAAGGTGCCTCCTCCAGGCAATAATAAAAGAACGTCTCCCACTATTTCACCGGTGCATATGTTGGGGTTGAGGTAAGGCAAGGCTGTTTTTTACCCCATACAGATTCCACGATTCAAAGCCGTTCTCCTCATGGCCTTTTGTGGTCGTCTCAGGTGTGGTATTCAGTGAGATCTTTCTTCTTTAACCTCAGTATGATCTCACCTCTTCTGATACGTCCTCAGGGCAGACGGGCGCCGACTACTGCCATGGCGTAGTCTTTAACGCGACACACACCTCTTGTTCACTTCTGGTGATCCTCTCATCAGTTGTTTAAGACAGGAACATCTGCACCTCCTCATTATATAGGCTGTAATCAAAAAGTAAGTAGCTTTGCTTTTTGAATGTGGCGGCCATTGATTACAGGATGCTCCGTGCAGGATACTCCGTGAACGTTTCACTTGACCTTTTAGTACCTGCTCGGCTCGCTTAGAACTGCAACGGAGGTGGTACTAAAAAAAGTAGAACCAGGTGCTTTTTATCTAATGGAAACACAAAAAAAGGCCAGTCGAGTTGAGCCAGTACTACACAGTGGAAACGGGGCTATAGTATGTTCAGAATATCACAATAACCTGTATGGTGATGTTTGAGGACATTTGGGCTTTTAATGCTATCTTATTGCTGTTTAAGTTATTATTTTGTCACTCCAACAAACAACCTGGTCTCTGTCTAATATTTCAAGATTAGCCTTCCACGTTGTCAGTAATTTCGACTGATGGAGGTTAAATCATCTGATCCAAACAGTGATCATCAGATAAACTATTTCTCCACGGTGCCACCTGTGAGGACCCCTGATGTCTTTGGGCCCCACTCTGGGCTCATTTAGACTGCCTGATGTCAAGTGGTGCTGTTTGTTTCCTTCTCCTCATTTACTCAGAGACCTGTATACAAACTGAAAATGATCTAAACGTGAATGATGTCTCAACAATTCTCCCAGAAGTCAAGAAGCAGTCCATGCTTGTATTTTGGGAGGAGGATTAATCTGAAAGCCTAAAATACTATAATCAAATACACATTACTACACGTTTATACACGTTTTTTTTAATGGGTGCTCCACAAAGATGAGATGTTTTCTGCAGTACATTGCAGTGTCATGTTAACGTGTGAAGATCCATATTGGTCTCCAGTGTCTGCAGTGAGAAGCTGCTGCAGACATCAGGCACATTACGAGCAAAGGACACACTTTAAAACCTGGCATTCATTTGAATGATCACCATAAATAAAGAATATGAGTTGGAGGGTGTCCAGGCTGGCACAGTAACACAGTGTTGAGATAATGAATAGCTTGTTTTATGGCCAAACTTAAAATGCATCACAAACAACCTAAAAAAAGAAAAGAAAAAGAAAACAAAAAGTGAGTGGACATTAAACCCCATCTCAACCAGGCTGCTTTAAGATGTTTTACCCTTAGTCAGCACTTAGATATGATCAATCTGTCTTTATTAACAGGCCACAGAACATCAAACTGGCTGTAAGTAAACCTTGAGAAGGGTCTTTGTTGCAGTGTCTGTGTAAAAAGGGCTTCAAGTCTCACATTAACAACATGATGAAACCTAAATTTCCCACCTTCCAAACACAGAGAGATGATGACCGTTCACAAATCAAAGAACTGCTGAAAGAAATAATTATCCATACCTTCATTTCAAAAAACACTGTTAGACTTGAGCTTATTTAAAACTCTGCAGCTCAGCTGTTAACCAGAACAAAGAGGAGAGAAAATATTAGACCAGTTTTAGCTTCCGGGAACATTTAGAAATTATTTCAAGCTCTGCCACCTTATATATAAAGCTTGAACTGTGCTAGGACCAAGCTACGTGGCTAACTCCCCTGTTTGCTGTTAGCCTTCAGGAATACTTCAGTCATCTGGTTTATTGGAGGTTCATAACAGCCCAAAGAAAATCTGGGATGGAGCTTTTTGTCAGCTCCAGTCCAAAGTGATGGAACCTCGCCTTGTACTTCTGCACTACTTTTAAAATGTTGTGTTTTACTTGATGTTATTATTGTTACTATTATTTTGGCTTATTTTCACTACTATTATCATAAAGTGGTTTTATTCTCCATCTGTCTCACTTAATTATGGCATTCTAGCCCTGTTTTTATGCATCTTTAACTTGTTCTCCAATATTTATTTTATCAAGTTTACAATCATTCTCAATATTCTGTTTTTATGTCCTTTTAATGTGAAGGACTTGGTGCATGTAATTTCCGTTTTGTAAAGAACACTGAGCTGCATTTCTTAAATGAGAGGTTTTATACGTATAAAGTTTATCATTGTTATTTGAAAATAATGCATCTGTCCACGAAACACTTTGATTCAGAGGTGGAGACACAGGTTTCAGTTTCCAGTCCAACCATTCCAGTCCTAACCACAGTGAGGCAATGAGGCCTGATGTCTCCCAGGAGTTTCCCTCATTCTGTTCAGGAGGGAGAGCCCAAAGTGTATCCAGTGACATTCCACCCTGTCCGCTGATCGTGGATATAACGTGTCTTGCCCCGGGGAGACAGAAGCTGAGACAGCTGGCTGGTTGGACTCCCTGGGGCCGGGCCGGGGTGAGGTGCTTCCCCTGTGTGTGTGAACTGTGCCCTGTGCCAAATTCCTCCCTCATTATCCTCATTCTCTCTGATACAGGCCTGAGAGCACAAAGCAGGATCTGAAGCCACTCCCACTGACCCTGCAAGCCGTGGCTATTCTTCTGCTTGACAGGCGTACGTGGACATGTTCCTGACTACAGCAGGCTGTGGAGAACAGGACACATGGCTCTCCTCTGTTTATCCACATACAGAGGTCTTATCCCCTCCTCATTGTGCTCCCTCGACGCTCTCTAGTACTGTTTACACAGATGGATATTTACCTCATGCCTGTAAGTGTAGAGGAGGATCTTCCCATCAGATGACCCCTGGGAAGTCAATAGAGAAGTCACCCGGCATAGCTGACATTACCATTTGAAATGATCCATCTTTAATGGAGTCGGCAGAAACATTTCCTGGGCTGAGAGCCATGACTCTTCACTGGGCTACTTGTAGACTCTTAATAGAAAACAGAGCCATGAACACAATCGTCTTTTAAACAGGTTTTATTTATGGTGGAGGCCATGTTTTCACAACCTGTTTTAAATGGGATCACTGACCAGCACAAACAACATGATTTGAATTATGAAATACCTTTTATTGTTACACATTAGTGGTAAAAGGACTCCAGGCTGCAGCGTTAACCGAGACAAAAACTCGTTGGATTTAAGACAGTGGAGGGATGGAGTCAGTTTTTCTCCTTATGTTCTCATGTTTTCCCTCTTTCACATCAGTGTTCACGGCTCACCATTATTACCTGGTGACAGAGATGAATAGGTGAGTCCTCACTAAATATTTACCTGCTCCTCTTGAAGAGGCCAGGCAGCTGCAGGATGACAGAATCTCAGTATTTCTCCATGACTCCATGAGCATTTTAACTTATTCTGGTATTATAGAGTTTCAGCTGTGTTGGTGATATGATGCAATAGAAGGCGGGACTTATGGTATCTAAATTTATAGCACAGACATTTCTATTGGTTATCTGGAGGCTGGGAAAGCTGTTACATTTTCATTATTGCCTGAGATTAACATTCTCATATCTATCAGTTGTACATTTATCATAGACAGGATGACTTATTTTACGCACAATGTGGTATTTTGTAATAGCATGTTGTGTGTACAGGGTATATAGACTTATTTCAAGGTGATAGCGTGTTTCAAGGTGTTTAGCGTTACTTACTCACAGGAAGAAGGTTGTGGGTTTGAACCTACCTGCTGGCTAGAGCAACACTGTGTGGAATATGCATGACAACCTGTCTGGGGTGTGTCCTACTTGTCACCCATTCATTTGGGTTATTTGTAAGACAGAGGCTGATGACGACAAGAAGAATCACCTTGTTCAGTAGCTCTGGTTTTCACTCAAATTTATAAGGAAACAAATGTACGTTTGAGTTTATCCTACTCAAATTTGGATTGAGTGGTTTGACACTTACTTCAAGAGATTTCTAATTCTGTTATCACTTATATTTGTAACACAAATATAACTCATAGAGCAACACATTGTCTTCTCCGTGAGTCAGACACGGCCTGTCCAGACATTTAATTATCATGCAGACACTCTTCTTCTTTTCCAGATGTTAACAAGTGTTTCATTAAATGTGAGAGTATTTATTTATTTATTTATATAAAGCTCTCTTTTAAAAGGCGCTTCATCCCTTCAGGGACATAGTGTGTGACTTAAACATCTCTGTGATTCAGTTGAAAAAAGTGTCAAATGTCAATTCTAACCAGAGAGCAACAACAACTGCATCCCAGTATAAAAATAATGAATAATCTGGCTCCCTGTCCTGGTTGATGGGGATCCTGCTGACTTTACCACCAGTAAACTAAAGCTCACTATAAATGGTGCCAAAAGGATTTGGGAAGCCAGTTCTACTTTTAAACAGTGGCGGTCACTGTGGTGTGAGCTGACTGGTTAGCTCTCCTCCAGTGACAGGGTGGACCAGCTGACCACCAACCACCAGTGTGTGGCACATGGACTTCAGGAAGGGCTTGGAACATGTATAATGATTTAAACAGAGACTGGAATGGATCCTATGAGGCCCCTTTATGACACAGTCTTCTTCCACTTAGCCTCATACAGGAATAAAAGCACTGCATTGCAGAACACATGCCAGCAACAAGCTTTAGCTCCAGTCGTTTTCACCTCATTTACAAACCGCGACAGCTTTTTCACAAAACTGGAGGATATTCATTTTCACTCACTGGTTCCCCTCGAGTCTCAGAAACATGCTGCACATAAGCCGGCTCGTAAGCCGTGACAAAGAAAGGAAAGAGACATGGTGAAAGAATAATGTACAAGTTTATGAATGAAAATCAAGCAAAAGTAATCTTACAATGTGTAGCATGTAAATCAGTGTTATCAGTGTGTCTGCTGTTGGTTGAGTGTGGAATGATGGATGAGGGATGTTGTAAAACTAATAGTAACAAGACCAAAGTCAACTAAACAAAGAGGTGGTGCCAGCTGATGGAGACGGGCCAGGTGAACCCAACTCCGCTCCAACTCCGCCTACCAGAGACCTGCAAAACATGAGGCAGACAGACAGGTGGAAAACACACAGCAGGCTCTATACAGCAGGACCGTCACACCCCCGCTGCCAATTCTCAACCATAAGTCTGTTTCTTTGTTTCTTTGTTGTTTTAACACAGAGCATTGGTGGAGAGACATTGTCCAGTTCAGTCTGTGGTGCAGCAGTGAATTCAGCCTGAGGAGTATTTTAGTCTTCTTTTATAATCCGGCCTGCATGATTGGGGATCTAGTGAGGAGATGAAGTATCATGGGAAGGAGACAAGCAGGAGGAGGGGAAAGCACTGCAAAAGAAATCCTGTCGCTTCTATTTCTAGTTTTTTTTAACATTTTTATTTAACAAAGGATGAACTATCTGCCAGCAGGGCACACAAAATGTACTTGAGCCTTTTACAATAAGGAACAATATCTGGAAACATATCATGCTGGTCTGTCTTTTTGTCACACACAATTACCCTTATAACCAGAGGGTCTTCAGAGAGCACATACTTTATTAATCCTACTATGGCGACGACATGACCCACCATATTCTGGCTATTGGTTTGCCATAACGATGACTTAACTCACGTAGCCCCACACTGAAAATGTGTTTTGACCATGTGTGAAACGTTTCATACCAAGCCAATCAGAGGTGAGTCACGGCGTCGTCACTGTAGGATTGATAAAAAAAATAAATAAAAAAATCCAACTCTCATTGGTGGAAGTAATGAACCTAGCTGAAGATGGGAGGTGGAAACTCTCAAGACAGGCATGCAAATTCCACACAGAGCAGACCAAACCAGCTGGCACGTCTTACTGTGAGGTAATATCTCATCTGTAACCACTGATGAGACTGACTGTACTTTTACCACGACTACAAATGAGATTCTTTTGAAAATAATTTCAGAAAATAATGGAAATCCAAGACATGATGAGATGACAAATGTAACAGTGTGTTAAATTGTCCTCTAATAAGCCACAAACAGTCTGCCTGTTTATTAAAGGTTATGGAATCTTGGATCAAACGTTACAAATGTAAAGAGATGAAAAAGATAAAATGCTTGAAATAAGAAAGTCTGACTTTGACGAAGCAGTTTTCTTCTTGTCAGTGTTCATCAAACGGCTCTAAACTTCTGATCATTCTAATTTCAAGCACAGCAGAAAGTAACAAGCTATAATGTTAAGCTATAATGTCTTATTGAGATTCTTAAGGACAGCATAGCTTGAAACAGGTACTTTTTCTCATATAATATCTGTCTGGTTGGAAAAATTATCAGATAACAAGCAATATTGCCTTGATTTGATATATTTCATCTATTTTAATTGGGGATAGTTTTATAGATATAGTATGTATAGTAGGAGTATAGTATGTTTATAGTACAAACAGTGAACAGGAAACTGAACATGGTTAAAATTAACCTATATTACAGAATTAATTCTCAACAAAGATGTTTTGTCTGGATGTAAAATCAGCCATGAGACAGCTTGCATGTGAACTCTGACCCTACTGGCTGTAGACGTCGTGCAGCATGAGGTTAACAGGCATGGCTCCCACAGCCTGCTCTATCATGCTCATTTCTGTAGCATAATTGTTCTCAGTGGTGAGATAGGTCATCACAGAGTCAGAGCTGAAGCTCTCCCACGGCAGATATTTCACGGCTGTCAGCGACTCCCTCTTCATCTCTGTGTCGTATTAAAAAGACATGCTTTGGCTCCTTCTGGAGAAGTCGTCTTCATTTCTACTAAGAGAAGCTTACACCGGGACGATTAGGGTGCATCCATCCCTCCTGCACTACAGCGTGCATCCTTAAGTGACCATCCTTACTTCATTACAAATCCACTCATCCTCAACACGCCGTTGATACAGAAACATTTCTGTCCTCTTTCTTGACTGCATCAAAGAGGATGGGCCAGAGGAAATCAAGGAGGCATATGTCGCTCACCGCAGAACCATCCAGCTGAGCCCTGCCTCACCAAGAGACAGTCAGCCAAGTGAGTGAAGATTTCAGCCGCACATTCTCAGGATATTTCAGGGTCAGGATGTGCTGGTGGCCTCTCCACCTATGTCTGACTACCCCAAAGCCCCTCTATCTGCCATCCAGACTCAGACCTGCTCTCAGAACCCTCTCTAATCAATTGAGACCACTCATTTGGCTCATGCATCTCAGCCTCCCCACAGAATGTTCCACCACTCTGCCACAGCAGAGACTGGGAGGATGCACTGGCCTGTGGGCACAAGGAGGAGGAGCATCATCCATAGGAGCTTTACCAGATGAGCTAAATGGAGCTCACTAAGAGAAAACCAAGAAGGTTTTTTTTACTAACTGACCAGTTCTATGGGCGCAGACCTTCTGGAAAACATGAAATCGTGCTCCTAATAGATTATTTCAGAATAAGTTATGTAATTAAAATACATAATTAAATACATATTTAAAAGAAGCCAACCTCACGTTTGAAATAATCCACAGACAAACATGACTTTTTGAAGGTTTTATCCATGTCCCCAACATGCATCCAGCAGCCATACGTAACAACCTTGTCTCCTTTTGGCAGAAATCAAGCAACATCTTTGTCTGTCTGTCAGCAGGATTACACACACACACAAACTACTTGACTGATTTTCATTAAGCTCGGTAGGAGTGTTGGTCATGTGACAGAGAAGAACCTATTAAATCTTGGAGTTTTTGAACATTAAGATTCAGCTTTTTTTGAGAATTGTCAATTATGTATAAACTACCTGACAGATTACTGTTTAAAGTGGAAGGATTGGGCATTTTATCACTTTCTTACACATAAACTACCAGACAAATTTTGATGAAACTTGGTGGAGTAGTTGGGCACGAGGCAAAGAAGAACAAATGTGGGATAGATGTTGGATAGGAGTCTCACCCTGAAGACATCAGAAATAATAGTAGCACCACCCAGTGGACACAAGTAATGCAGTATTTCACACTTTCATGTTCTCATATTAAGCCATTAGTGATACTAATGCCCTCAATGTGTGTCAGAAAAGCTGCAACACCTTGATGAAGCTTTAATGTTAATATTATGAGTTTTCATCAAACGCCATAAAACAGGAAGATGGATTTGAGAGTTCAGGGATGGAAAACCCAACAAAACTGGTCATTAGAGGAAGTAAATATTATGATTATTGTGATTACATTATTTTTACCCTGGCCAAATTATCTGCTAAGTCCCATGAACATAATTACAAAACAGGAAGTTCACAAACAGACCCTACAAAAATGCACAGGTTCAAATACAAATGCACTGAAGTCCATGAAAACCATTACACGCCTATCAGTAGATTCAGATTTGTTTTGGACACGTTAAGTATGTCATCTTCATGCCCAGCCAATCAGAGGCAGAGCTGCTTCCTGATGCTGAACTTCACCAACACTTACTGATTCTGAATGTCCTCGTCTTCATTTATCACAATGTCGTCATATTCAGATGAGATCACCTCACACTTATCTTTTAGGGCAGTAGTTCCTATGGAAGGCAGATTAACCCTGGTTAAAGTCAACTCACCCCAAAGGGGTTCTCATGTTCACACATACTCTCCAGGGAGGCCTTGGAATAAGATGGATGTAGCTTGAAGTTAAGAACCAGAGCCCTCAAACCCCCAAACCGAGATGACCTCACCTCCGCTCCCTGATTTCCTGGTCTTATTGAGACATGAATGCACACTAGCGCCCAGAGACAGAGGATGACTGTTGGCTGTCAGGCTTTCTATGGATATAAAATGTCTCAGACGCATGAAACTGTATCTCAGTCTCTGAAAACAAAGAGGAGAAAAGCTACTGAATACAACACATAGAAGATATTCAAAGATATATTTGCTACCCCTTTATGGACATTATGGAAACCTGAGGAAAACTGCATGTGGTGAATGACATCAGAAGCTGATGAAAGATGCTCGCTGAGGATGCTCCTCTTTCTGGAGCAGATGGACATCTAGCTCATTGACACGCTGTAGGAGTTGTAAATATCAGCTGTTTTCCCTGTTCTCTTTCTTGTGCTCATTCCATTCCCTTCCCTTTCACTCCCTCCAGTTCATGACACTGCAAAGCATGCCAAGAAAAATGTTTCGCCTGACCTTCGTGGTGCCTGATTCCTTGGTGTCTTGAAGGTGGTTGCAGGGCCTCTGTGCCAAAAACCTTGCTGAGCTACGAGAGGACTGTAAAAATGAAAAGAAAAAAAACAACCTGAAGATTCACTTAATATAAAAATAAACATTTGATGTGAGAATATACAGACTACAAACAAGTGAGTTTACCTCTCAGTTCAGTAAGATGATTGCACTTGGAAAGAAAAACTAGACTTTAGAAAAGTGAGAAATCTTTTGAAATAAGTGTCAAATCACTCATTTCAAGCACTTAAATTAATAACCCTCCAGCAGACCTGTAAAGGACAAACAGTTCAGAACGGATGGATGGATGGATGGATGGAAGGATGGATGGATCGATGGATAGATGGATGGATGGATGGATGGATGGAAGGATGGATGGATCGATGGATAGATGGATGGATGGATGGAGAGCTAGAGCTACTAAACAAGAAGATTCTTCTAAAGTCAAGACTTGTTGTCAATAGCATTTCTGTCTTCTGATTTCAATTTAAACACACAATTACAATTAACACAGCTGAACCTCAATGACAGGTGAGATATTCCAGAGGCTACGTTCAAAATGTGGCCCAGGACTGATTTTTTGCTCATATGTGACTTTTTCATGGCAGTGTAAACAAACACAAACCACATGGAATCTGATCTTTTCCAGTTCAGATTTGAGCCACTTCCATATGTGGTCCTAAATCAGACACAGGTCAGATTTTTGGCAATGTGACCTCAGTCTGAACCGTCAGATCTGAATTCATGTGACTTTGATGTCATTGTCCATCGAATAACTGCAATTATTGTTTAATAGTATTATTATTATTATTATTATTATTATTATTAATGTTGCAGCATAACCTTGAGCCGATGCTGCCTCTAGTTGACAAATGAAAAACGTATAGAATAGATTATTTCTATAGGCTGACCAGAACTGATGATCGACCCCCTGCAGAAGGACTGAATGCCTCCTTTGTTAGTGAAGTAATCAGAGTGATTTTCACCAGCTCACCGAGGGAAACCTCACCTCATTACGAAGCCATGAATGACCTGAAGTTCAGCTCCTTTATTTAATGTAAATAGACATAAGGACATGGAGCAGAGCCTTGTAAAATGATCAGACAATCGAGCAAATGGAGGACTTTACAACGACAAACAAGTTAGTCAACATGTGGTAACACATATCTGTTGTCAGCCAATACAAGCCAATACAACCCAACTGCTACACACTTTTTCAGGGAGAAGTATGACGTCGTGCTGCATGTGACGTCTTTGTTATTGTTCTTTTGTTCATACTGGAGTCTGTTATAGGCCACATCTTAAAAGTTATGTGAACAGTTACACAAAAAAAATCAGATCTGAGAAAAAAAAAATCGAAATTGTGTGTTAAGGCTGTCAGTGTGATCGTAGCCTTACACAGACCAGGCCTAGCCAGGAGGTGGGTTCAAATCTACAACCTTTTAACCATGAGGCAATATTTCTAACCAGATAAATGTGCTGCTACTACTGTCAGAAATAAGAATGTTTGTTAAGAGACAGAAATTAATCTCAGGCAAAAATAAAAATGTAAGGCTTATGGCAAGACAGTTAATGAGACAGTGCTTAAAAATATCTTATTAAATATCTTATATATTTATAATATTATTATTATAAATATACCTATTTATTAAAGGTTATCAGATCGATTCAAACTAACACAGTTCTGTCTCTAATATGTCAAGAGATGAAAAGGATAAAATGCTTGAAATAAGAAATTCTGTCTTTGATAATGTAGTTTAATATTTGTCAGTGTTCATCAAACAGTTTGGTGATAATCTTTGTCTAGTTTAAATTCTGGTTTCAAACAAGTTACTGAGAACCAGGAAAAGAAAAGAAAATCTAAGTTACGAGTTCTAATATCTAAAGATAATTAAAGACAAAATACCTTGAAACAAGTGAAATGCACTGACATAAAAGCTGCCTAGTAAAAAAAGGAAATATTGCCTCGATGGAAATTGAAAACACTATTGTCATTATTTAGTTTTATTGCTGAACTGTGACAGAATTTGGACAGAAGAAGTGACAGAAGTCTGAGAAAAGCTTTCTACTGGTTTTACTTTCTGAAATAACTTCTGCACATCTGTCCTCAAGTCTCCAAGGAGACGACCCTACAGGATTTATCTTCAAAGAGGCATGACATGTCTAATACGCCTGCTGGTCAGTCACCCAGGGGTCAAGCTAATCTCAAAACCTCCAATGGAAAAAATCTAATGCAGCCTTCCAGATACCAAATGAGCACAATCGACCTCCTATTATTCAATTGAATTCACGTCAAAAAACACTCAAAACGAAACCGTTCACTGAATGTTACCAGTGTTTTCACAGACATGTAGCCAGACGCTCTAAATAAAGATTGAAATAAACCATCTGACCTTTTGATTTCCCTCCTCTGGCTTTGACTGAGCTCTTTATAGATTCTTATTTGTGTCTTATCTTGTCACCACTGATCTCCAATGCCAACAGGCCTCAGCCCAAATGATCTGCAGCCTGAAGACTGGTTCTATGTGACATCACATCCTGTCATTGTGTTGACAACACAGAGCTGAAGAGACGAGGAAGTCAGCCAGTAACGTCTCAGACACGTCTCTGACTTCCTCCAGTCCACCAAGAAAAGCAGAACTTTTCAGAACAATTTGAGGAAAACTATAAGAACAACAGACTTTAGTCCAGATGAACCTGAGCAGCCAGTTGTATCTGCTGAGAAATAAGTATTTTGATGTGATTAGCTAAGAATTATTACTAACCAAACCACATTTGTCCTCAAATGACCTGGAACAATGACACCAATGCAAAATTCTGGAAAAACGTGACTGTAACTACCCCAAAAATGAGTGAAATTATTCATGTATCTATCAATAAAACCTTTTGATTTGGGTTTTACTTGTAACATTCAGTGCCTTGCAGTTGCTTCTGTTGGATATTTTATTTAAAGCTCATTTTACTTACTTTACCTGGGTTCTTCAGTGACTGAAAATGTTTTTTCTCATTTCTAAAACACTGTTTTTTTATGAGTTATTGAGCTGAATTTTATGAAAGTATGCATTTCTTACAAACTTACCTGCTTTGTTCCTTTCATAAAGCTTCATTATTGCTAAAGTCAGAGAAATATAGTTTTAATAATGTCCTGAATAAAAATAAGATCTCTGTGTGATGTTGGGGGGGGGGGGGCTTTGCTGCTTCAGGACCAGTGACTTCACATAATGGAGGGAAACATGGATTCTGGTCTCTAGCTGAAGATCCTGAAGGAGGATGTCAGGTCATCAGTCTGTGAGCTGAAGCTCAACAACAACTGGGTCATGAAGTCAATGATCCCAACATCAGAGTAAGTCCACCTCTGATTGGCTATAAAGGAATAAGGAGTGACCTAGTCAGAGTCTGGACCTGGACCTCATTGAGATGCTGTGGTGGAACCTGAACAGATCAGCTGATATGGGACAAAGTTCACCACAGTGATGTCAGACACTGATCTCCAATTCTCACAAGAGTTTGGTTGAACTTCTCGCTGGTTAAGGTGGAACTATATATATATATATATATATATATATATATATATATATATATATAGTTCCATCTTATATGCAAAGACAAATGTGATTTCATGTCATGTTGTTGTGGCACATTTAAAATGCTCTGTTTGCCACCTCACACAGTCTCGAGGGAACTCTAAGACTTAGAGGGTCACCAAGCAAAATTCCCGAATCATACTATGGCAATGTCATGATCTGCTTTTGATTGGTTTAGCATGACAACGACATTTCTCATGTAGCCCCTCGCTGAGAACATTTGACTGCTAGGAAACATTGTCATCATATCAAGCCAATCAGAGGCAGCGTAGGATGGGGGAGTGGCCTCATCATAGTAGATTCAAAAATCCTGGATTCATTCTATCATCTAATAACCTGTGTGTCTCTCCACAACATTTCATTGAAATCTGTTCAGAACGTTTTGGTTCATCCTGCTTACCAGTCATAACCTCCTCTGTTTCTCTTTGGTAGAGGTAATGAAAGTCATTGTATAGGATTGTCTCTGAACGTTATAACATATAGAGTCATTTATTGCTGATTCTCAAATAATTGTTTCTTCACTTTCCTCAAGGAAATTACACCTGAAACTCTACATGTTTGTCAAAATAACTATGAAGCCTCTGTTTACTCATTTCAAACAAACAACACTATGTATCCTGGTTTTAGCCAACATCACTCTGTTTTGTATTTATACTGACAGAAGAGAATAAAAACGTTACTGATGGTTTTCTCACTATTATCAGTCCTTCACTTTCTGCCTTTGGCACAGTTTCAGTAATTCAACCCGTGTACCACTAAGAATTACTGGGCACAGTAAGCTCTACTGCTCTTATTATGGATGCTGTAACAAGCTTTAACACTATCTGTGTTAATAAAAGAAAACACTGATACAGGTTACAGTGTACAGAAAGCTCCAGTTTGTTTCCATCAGTCCCAGTGTCCACATTCACTGCTGGTGGATTGATGTTTAAGTTGTTGGCTGCTTTACAGTCACATGGGTGTGCTGTGAGTTATCAGGCAGTGTTGCACATTTGTTAAATATGTTGAAGTTTAGTTTGAAGTTGTGGGAATTGCTGCGCTAGAAATTCAAATCTGTCTTCCATTACAGAAAAAGGTTCAGATTAGGTCATTTTTCATCCTGCTCCTTCAGAGGAAATCTTTTGTTCTCTTTAAAACTAGAGAGAAGACTACAGTAGATGAAGAGATACAGCCACTATGAGACTAGTTTCAGGTCTTATCAGCCCATGGCACACCAATCAAAGCTCCTCCATCAACAGGGAACAGTCACATGTTGGCTGCCCATGCTCACTGATCGAACAAATCCAAATTACACTTGACCAAATTTAACAGATGACTTCAGAAAATGACTTCAAAATGGAGAGGAAATAGAATATCTGCTGTAAATTAGAGACACTCCTTGTTTTTAAAAAACTAATAAGGCATCTTCAAAGAGAGGACAGAAGAAAGAAAGGAAGAAATATAAAGAAAGAAATATCAAATTAAACATTTGGTGCAAGCAGTGGTTATTAAGGGGACAACAACAGGGAAGCTTTTCATCACTGACCTGGAAAATGAAGAAAGATCTGTTTTTGTAAATCCAGAGTTGGTACAGATGTACAGATGCTAATGCTGTGCATGCCTAAGCTGCTGGATATATATATATATATATATATATATATATATATATATATATATATATATATATATATTACTTCTACTCAAAACAAATATTTTTAAATGTTTGAATTATTTGAGTTAATAAACGTCAATGTTTTAAGGCAATGGGTTTTCTTATACTGTTTGAGTTTGACTCTCTCACCTGCTTTTACAGTGTGAGAGGTCCTAAATGTCAGTTTTCTTTTATTTTCCAATAATTGCCCAGCTATGGATGTATTCTCTCAGATATAGGAAAGAAACTTTCTAATTGTGCCCAGGCCTCCAGGTCGTCCCTCTACCAGCTGGCCTCTACCCACTGGGACACATCACCTCTTCACCCCTGTCTCCTTCTAAACAGTGAGCTGTGTGCAGCTCCTGACCCTGATCCCACACCGCTGCTGTCACTTTTGTTTAGCTACTGCTTCTGATTACTCTCCAGAGGTGTGCCATAAAAACCCACTTTCTCCATTTCTCAACACGTGGAGCAGACTGCAGATGAAATACAATATGAGGGATTTCAAGAACATGGAATCTTTTTCTCTCCTTCTGCTGCTCTATGACCTTACAATGTGATGCATTCTGACTATTTTAACAGCAGGCAAGAAAAATAGCATATGAATTCCACAGGTAATTTATTGCTTTAGTGTATATATATATATTCAGTTCAAATTCACTCCTAACACACACACACATGTACATGATGTTTGGCCCATTCCAAACAATTCAGTTCAATTCAAACAGCTTTATTTATCCCAAAAAGGGCAATTAGGATTAAACAGTCAACCAAGACCATACATACATTTACAAACTTACAATAGACAGTAGACAGGGGTGAGCTATGTTAGAGACAATAAATAAATAAATAAGTAAAGAAAACAGTCGCACTGGTGCCCTCGTGTGGCCCCCCAAGTAATAAATAGATGAACACACAAGGTGCATAATAATCCTAATGAAATGTGCATTCCCAGAGACTACTGTCAAGGTTCAGCAGCCTGACAGCAGACGGAATGAAGGACTTAGAGTAGTGGTTTATTTTCCTGGGAGGAGCTTTAAAGCCCGAAGGCATTCATATGAATTCAGTGGACAGGACGTGATCCTGTTGGCCAATAATGCATTTTGTTTTTTGGACCACCTCCTTCTCCCAGAGAGAACACAAGTCTCTCTGCTGAACTCCAATTATTTTGGAGCAGGCCTTCACAATGCTGTTCAAGCTATTCCTGTCCTTCACCCCCGGACCATTAAACCAGCATAGAAATGAGAAGGTTCAAAGACTGTCAATGAATGACTGGTAAAACACACATAAAATCTTGTTACACACATTAAACCTTTCTGTCGTGTTCGGGTCAAATCTGACCGATTTCCTACTTTCATCAATCATAAATATTGTGTTTTACATTTGATCGTCTCAAGGCCTTATGATATCCTCCACACTAGGCATTTGAACATATACAATTGCTGATCACCACTTTCATTGAATTTTGAGTGGTTTAGTCAACTTTGTAAAACCTGTGGTGTTCCCGGTCAAAAATGACCGCCATAGGAAATTAATGGGTGACCCTAGATTGTGTTCATCCATCAGATAGTACACAACCACAAATCCACAACCACCACCACACACACACACCCACACACCTACACGCACACACACACACACACACACTCCACACACACACACACACACACTCCACACACACACACTCCACCCCACGTGAACCCCTTTCAGACTGAACAATTAGGTGTCTCCTCGTCCCACATATTTCCCACGCTTATGTGCCTATCTCCCCACGTGAACCACACCTTCCAGACTAAACGTATAACACCTGTTCCACACTTCAAAGTAAACAATTAGGTGTTTGTTATGGGAACCTGTCTATTTCCCGGGCTTATGTGGCCACCCCCCCACGTGAACCACACTTTCCGATACAAAATGTATCATATCTTCTCACAGACCCCTTATATATAGCTTTTTTTGTGTGCATTGCTCTCATTTTACTCTGAACACAATGAGTAGGCGCCCGGTCAGACGATTTCTCGTCAGAGAGGCTCTTGAACTTTTGTTTCAACGTGATGAAGAGGGGATTGAAGTTGAACCAGAAATAGAGGAGGATGTCTCAGAAATAGAAGACAACATCGATCCCGATTTTGATCCAGACCATTGTGAGACCGACCAGTCAATAGATGGCGAGGAAGAGGCCCCTGAGGAAGACACACCTGGGGAAGAGGCACCTGAGGAAGAGGCACCTGAGGTGACATTCCAGTCCAAGGATGGCAATTTGCTCTGGTATTCATCCACCCAGGACAGAGGAGGCAGAGCAAGAGTGGAAAATATTGTTAGGATGACGCCAGGGCCAACACGATATGCAACATCTCATGTGGATGACATCAAGTCCAGCTTCCAACTCTTTTTACCAGAGTCCATTGTGGAAATTATACTGGAAATGACAAACCTGGAGGGGAGGCGTGTGTTTGGGGACACATGGAAAGCATTGGACCAGGTAGACCTCCAAGCCTACATGGGTCTGTTGATTTTAGCAGGAGTATATCGGTCCAACAATGAGGCTACAAAAAGTCTGTGGGATGCGGAGTCAGGGAGGCCTATATTCCGGTCAACTATGTCCCTGCAACAGTTTCATGTCCTCTCACGAGTTATCCGATTTGATGACAGAACTACACGACCTTTCCGCTGGCGAGACGACAAACTGGCTGCCATCAGGAATGTTTGGGACAGGTGGGTGGAGCGCCTACCACTGATGTACAATCCAGGCCCTGAGGTGACAGTGGACGAGCGCCTGGTCCCTTTCAGAGGTCGCTGTCCGTTCAAACAGTACATCCCAAGCAAACCAGGCAAGTATGGGATCAAGATCTGGGCAACATGTGATGCCAGGAGATTGCAAAATGCCACTCCTGTGTGTGAAGACACACGCGCCCACACACACACACACACACACACATACACACACACACACACACACACACACACACACACACACACACACAC
>CM075193.1:26005616-26058116 GCA_037577475.1 Chaunax sp. Z400
TGGCTCAGAGCAGCACAGATTGATTCTTTGCTGGCTGTCGGGGTAAAAAGGCAGTTTCAAGGTTAAAAGGTTTACTCATTTAAATTTGCAGAATAAGCTGCTGATGTCATTTTACTGCTTTATACCAAAAGCAGCCACGTGGATCCAAATATTGGGTTGTAAAGCTGTGGAAACAAACTATTCTGCTGTTCTATTAAAAAAAGCATCAATACTACAGTGTGAAATATATTACAACATATTCCATATTCCAAGTATTTCTTATTTAGAATTACCAATTTCATAATAATATATATTAGTATGCTGGATTAGCGATGCATTAAAGTGAACATCAAGTATATATTGTATTATATTGTATCACAAATCAATAAATCATTACCTTCACAATGAGGTTATGATTTCATGCTGTTTCTCTCTCTGTTTGATTTCTAGTCAGCACAATGTTTCATGCATGCTTCCATTAAATTTTGTAAAGACGTTGCCCATGGAATTTGGAAGAGGTGAGATTTTGGATTTTGAGGCTGAGAGGGTTTCTGGCACAACTGCACCGACTTCCAAGGTGTATGGAGAACGGAAAAGGTCAAACAGGCAAACCCCAGCAACACTTCCAGTATTAGGAACAACTTTATTATTAGACTAACGTGTTTCAGCTTGTGGCCTTCATCAGGGTCATCATCAAACACACTGCAAACAGCATTTAAAAAGGGTATATGGAGAAGAAAAAATTCAAAGAGGCAGAAAAACAACATAAATAAATAAATGAAAGACAACCAATCAGGTACATCTGCACACATATCAGCCAACCAGGCATCTACAAGGATAGGCTGTGAAGATGGTCATATGGTTTCAGGCCAATCATTGTCTCAGGCTGGCAGAGAGGCCAGGGGCGTGTCCAATAAGGGACAAGGATAGCACCATATTTGATCCATAACCTGGAGTTTGTTCAGATGGGGCCTTAAACCCAAAATGTGCCCAGTTCAACAAACTTTATATGTACAGTATAAAAAGAGTAAAAACAAGAGTAAGAGGAATAAAAAAATACAATATAAGAAATAGATCATTTTAAAGATATTAAAAATACATCAAATACATTGTAACTCTAATATAAGACCATATAAATGAGGTGTTTAATTAAGAACCACTATAAAAACTCATTAATTGAAAAGTCCTCATTCATTACTCCTGGAAATAAGCTTTTGAAGTAAAAAAATCCAAAATGCTTCTTTCCTTTTCCTGATCAGATTGACATCATCACCTTTAACCACGTCTATGCCTAGAAAACATAAAGATGAAATGTCATGTTGCTTTTCATGAAAGGGTCTTGCAACGGGACTGGTTGAATCATTTCTCTCTCTTTTTGTGATCAATTTATTTTATTTTATTGAAGTTTTATAGTAAAACAAAACACAAATCAAAAGACAAACAATCCCTAGTGGTGATACCCACCCCCCACCCCAGGATCTCCACCAGTACCTATAGGATAACTTCTTTGACAATATAAAAGGGTTTTTAACAACATTTCTTCTATCTTAACTGCCACTGCTTGCCATTTTGAAATAGTACTAGTTTCAGCACCATGTATTCTTGTCAATAACATCTCCATATTAATTATGTCAATGTGTGTCTTAAGCCATTGAGTAAGTGTATGTGGAGGTTTCCATCTTAATGCCAGCATCTTCTTTGCAGCAGTAATGCCCATTAGGAGAAAACGTTTAGTCACACATGTCAGTTGTAAAAAGGAAAATTAATTTCAAGAGGAGCACAGTGGGAGAAGCATGGCACAGTCAGACCTAGTACATCAGATAAAGTGGCATAAAGTTCAACCCAAAACAGTTCCACATTCTTACATTCCCAATACATATGCATAGAAGTTCCTGTGAGCCCGTCTGGGCACAAAGTGCATGGTTGAATCTTTTCTCTTGATGGCGCTCCTGTGTTCAGTGATTCTCTCTCTCCTATTTTTTCACATGGGCACTGAATCATGTAGACAACATTCTTTGTTCTGCAGCTAATGAGGTCCTTAATGTTAATGGTTTCTCCATTAGTAGGGCAGTCAAAAGATTTATGATTTTTAGTATATTGGAAATTTATGCAGGATCCACACTTAAAATGGCCTTGGAGGGGTTTTATTGTGAGCTCACTGTTTGGATGTTGACATGCTCTTAGGACCCTGTCCCTCATATTTCTTCCTCTTTTAAAAGTTACTGTAGGTAGATCTTTAGTTTCTTGGAGGTCATTTTGAAGGACATGCCAATGTTTAAAAATTATTTTTTGTTTTCAAGATTTTGAGGCTGATCCAGATCAACATTTGGATCTATAAGAATCTGTTTTACTTATTACAAACAGATTGTCTATGTTACATTTTAGTAACATTTGTGTATTTTTACTGTCCATTTCCTTCCTTCCTTTGATAAAATCCTTGTTTATTTGTATATGTATAAATTGATATATAAGAGATACACTGTGATATCACAGAAAGTTATCTTTTGTTTTATGATAGATTCAGATTAGATATGTTTCTGCATAATAAGCAGTAACGAAGCCTGTCAATAAAGTGGTGGAATAAAAAGTACAGCATTTGCCTCCCAACTGAAATGGAAGAATAAAGAATCAAAGAGTAGAATGGTACAGTTTAAAGTAAATGGTTACATTCCTCCATAGAGGTATATTATGGACGATGAAGAAATCTTTCCAGAGGTCATCTTCCACAAACACACTGACACAACATCATAGTTGCATGCTTTCAAAAAGTCTCATCAATTCTGTGTCGATGATCTCAATGACTTTAGATGCTGCTGTCCGTTTGATTAGATACTATGGATATTCCATGGACTGGGAGGAAAAATGCAGCAACAGACACACAAACAGATTCCTCACATTATAGTGAGATTGATTGTCACACCTGCTTCTTATTAGCCTTCCCTCCCTTGTGTATGTGAGTCTTCACTGCTTTCTCTGATCTTATGTCGTACCTTTTTCACCATGTGTCCAGTGTCGAAACCCTTCCCATCTTTAAGTGAACTTTGCCTGTTTTATGGATCTTGTGTATGTTGTATATTCAAGTTTGAACACGGCCTTCCTCTACCTGTAAGCCTTGTGTACTTTGTTTATTAAAGTACAAATGTTAAAATCATAAACTCTGTTGAGTCTGAAGAGTGTCAGGTGTCTAAATCTTGTGTTCTCTGATACTTTGCTTAAACCAGTGTGATAATAATGACTGGAGAATTATTTCCTTTCCTCTTTCCAAGTTTGAGGCAACCAAAGTATGGACTTGTTGTGATTATCGTACTTGTTGTTGTCAGACAGACTGCATGATCTGTTCATCCATGGAGGAATATGGAATTTCCCTGTACATTGTTTGTGACGTTGACCTTTATTTAGTCTATTTGTTACTTCATTTAAATACATGTGTGATGGTCCTGGGTTTCGGAGGTATTTCCTGTTTTATTTTGAAAGTATTTTCCAAATTATGTGCTTTTGCTTTGCATTTCCTGTGTTTTCTTATGCTCTGTTTTACCCTTTTGGTTCCTCTGTCTGTGTTTTAGTCTTCTGTGTTTTCAGTTCCAGTTTGCTCTCTTTCCCTGTGTTTGTTTGCTCTGTCTCTATCTGTTTTTCCCTGTAAGGTTTTCCCTCCTCTGTGATTGTCTGAGTGTTTCCACCTGTCTCTGATTCTCTCCTCCTCCCTGTTCCACCTGTGTGTCATTGTCTCGTTACTCTGTGTATTTAAGTCTGTTTGTCAGTTTGTCTGTTATTCTCTGTGTACCTCAGTGATATTCTGTTTGCTGTGTTTACCTTGCTGTGCTATGCCCTTTTGACTGTTTCCTGTTTTGAGTTAGATTTTTTGTCATTAAATTACTGGACTGCATTTCCCAGTCTCTGAGTCTGCATTTGGGTCCTGTTTTTGAACCACAACATAACAATATGTATGTAACCAGTGTTTACTCCAATTCCATGAGCCTGTTTGTGATTGGATCTCACTTCTCCACACTATATACAAATAAACACATCACTGGGACAAACCAACACTTTTAACACAAAGAAAACGTTTCAGTTATAAATGTACAGAAAGACCCAAATAAGAATTTGTCATGTATTTATAATAGACAGCTCTTTGATAACTTAGAAACTCACAAAACTGAGTTGTTTTATAAGGGAATCTTTTATTTCCCACAGGTTGACAAAAAAATAGCCTGTATTATTTACGGTGTGCTGTATTTGTAAAATGTGACATGCTTACGTCATACAAATGTTGCCATCTGTCAGAAATTTGGTGTAAATGGTTAAATCAGTTGAAACAGTGTTAAAGCAGCTGCTAGGAAGACACTAGAGTTAGACATGCTGGTACAGTGACTTATGATCAGATCACTCACAAATAATTATTCATTAATCATTTATTATATTTAACATTTATATTATGTAAAATGAGGTAATAGATTTTAAACATATTCTGTACATTTACTTTACATAAACGTTAGACTAAAATGTTTTTGTTTTGTTTGCACAAGCAGCTACAAAGAATCAGCTGTGCAAAATAAATATCTCTGGGTAATGAAGTCATATTTGGTTATATAGTTATCTTAGCTCCCACTTGGGGGCAACAAAGAGCAAAGTGGCCTGTATATCTTTAAAGGGACACATCTCACAGGTGTGTGTGTGTGTGTGTGTGTGTGTGTGTGTGTGTGTGTGTGTGTGTGTGTGTGTGTGTGTGTGTGTGTGTGTGTGTGTGTGTGTGTGTGTATCTCAGATAGGCATTTGACTCTGCATTCTGCTGACTTAAAGCTAACAGAGAAGCACGGAATCAAAATTAATTATTAATTAAAGATTTCCTCCACACATACAGTACATTAAGGCACATATTTTTTTAAATGTGTCTGTTGTGCCTTTTGCAGAAAAAAAAATGTCATTATCACATTCTCTCTCGCTTTATCAAGTCTCCAGAATACAGTTGCAAGAAAAAGTATTTGAACCCTTTGGAATTACCTGGATTTCTGCATAAATTGGTCATAAAATGTGATCTGATCTTCATCTAAGTCACAACAATAGACAAACACAGTCTGCTCAAACTAATACCACACAAACAATTATGTTTTCATGTTTTTATTGAACACAACATGTAAACATTCACAGTGCAGGGTGGAAAAAGTATGTGAACCCTTGGATTTAATAACTGGTTGACCCTCCTTTGGCAGCAATAACCTCAACCAAACGTTTCCTGTAGTTGCAGATCAGACCTGCACAACGGTCAGGAGGAATTTTGGACCATTCCTCTTTACAAAACTGTTTCAGTTCAGCAATATTCTTGGGATGTCTGGTATGAATCGCTCTCTTGAGGTCATGCCACAGCATCTCAATCGGGTTGAGGTCAGGACTCTGACTGGGCCACTCCAGAAGGCGTATTTTCTTCTGTTAAAGCCATTCTGTTGTTGATTTACTTCTGTGCTTTGGGTCGTTGTCCTGTTGCATCACCCATCTTCTGTTGAGCTTCAGTTGGTGGACAGATGGCCTTAAGTTCTCCTGCAAAATGTCTTGATAAACTTGGGAATTCATTTTTCCGTCAATGATAGCAATCTGTCCAGGCCCTGAGGCAGCAAAGCCGCCCCAAACCATGATGCCCCCTCCACTACACTTCACAGTTGGGATGAGGTTTTGATGTTGGTGTGCTGTGCCTTTTTTTCTCCACACATAGTGTTGTGTGTTCCTTCCAAACAACTCAACTTTGGTTTCATCTGTCCACAGAATATTTTGCCAGTATTGCTGTGGAACATCCAGGTGCTCTTTTGCAAACTTCAAACGTGCAGTTTTTTTTGGACAGCAGTGGCTTCCTCCATGGTGTCCACCCATGAACTCCATTCTTGTTTAATGTTTTACGTATCGTAGATTCGTCAACAGAGATGTTAGCATGTGCCAGAGATTTCTGTAAGTCTTTAGCTGACACTCTAGGATTCTTCTTCACCTCATTGAGCATTCTGCGCTGTGCTCTTGCAGTCATCTTTACAGGATGGCCACTCCTAGGGAGAGTAGCAACAGTGCTGAACTTTCTCCATTTATAGACAACTTGTCTTACCGTGGACTGATGAACATCAAGGCTTTTAGAGATACTTTTGTAACCCTTTCCAGCTTTATGCAAGTCAATAATTCTTAATCGTAGGTCTTCTGAGAGGTCTTTTGTGCGAGGCATGGTTCACATTAGGCAATGCTTCTTGAGAAAAGCAAAATCAAAACTGGTGTGTGTTTTTTATAGGGCAGGGCAGCTTTAACCAACACCTCCAATCTCGTCTCATTGATTGGACTCCAGGTTGGCTGACTCCAATAGCTCTTGGAGAAGTCATTAGCCTAGGGGTTCACATACTTTTTCCACCCTGCACTGTGAATGTTTACATGTTGTGTTCAATAAAAACATGAAAACATAATTGTTTGTGTGGTATTAGTTTGAGCAGACTGTTTGTCTATTGTTGTGACTTAGATGAAGATCAGATCACATTTTATGACCAATTTATGCAGAAATCCAGGTGATTCCAAAGGGTTCACATACTTTTTCTTGCAACTGTATATGAGCATGCTTTTCTTTTTATTTAACAAGCTTAAATGCTGGACAAAAGATGCCTGATACTGTAAAATCTATTGCAAATGTATGTGCACTTCAGGCTTTCCCATTACACTTGTGTATGCTGAGTACTGAACCAGGATTGAAACTGACTCAAATTTTTCAGCAATGAATGTTAGAAACAGTTTTAGGTGGACTGGAAAGGGATCTTAAAACTTAATCTCCAACAATTTAAAATGTAAACTAGAAGGGAACTCAGAGAGCACATACCTGCACCAAGGCCAATAGTTCTCTCTCTCATCATATGCAAACCTGCAAGTGTAAGTGCTGCATGTGTGGATATATTTCTAAAAATGTTAGAATTATATGAAACTAAATATGATTGTGTGTAGCTGAAGCTTCAAAACCACCTGTCAGTCATCACTTATGACCCATTAGGAGTGTTACATGGTATCTGCAGAGTACTGTAGGTTACGTTGTAACCACTGTTTTCTGCAGGGAGAGGCTATCTCTCCACAAAGCTACATATTCCATATGTTCGGTGATTCAACTTAAAGACGACATGGAAAATTCTCTAAGACACATGAGCTGTTGCTAGCATGCTAAGGCACTGGTGTGCGTCATCACTCTGCTTTTCCTGGATCGACACCTGATTCTGAGCGACCTCGAGGTGGAGAGATAGTCTTTCCTCTATAAACAACGATAACCATATGGCTGGACATCGTCAGCAGCCACTGTGTGTGTTTGCTCGGATACAAGATGCTACCCAGAGCCTCACCAGCAAGACACAAAGGCCCGCGACCATAGGGGTGAAGGGGTCGCTCAAACTAGCCTGCCAGATGCCAGGCTAGCTAACTGGTATAGGTGGCACCTCAACACAGGCCAACGATAATCAGGTCAATGATCCTGTTTGGCAACCAAAAATTCCATCAAGTAGCATGCAAAACCGACTCCGAAAAAGGAACGGATGCCGCCATATATATCATCAATGGATGCTGCCACACCTCAGAGGATTGATGAAGCCTTCTCCCCATCCAACTGAGCATGCAGTAACAGCAGAATCTCCTGGGGCCTACATGTGAGTGGGTCAGCTTGGGTTGCTCTGCAGCATGACTCAAACATGCTCCAAAGGCATGAGTATGCTGCACCTGTACATGGAGCCCGTGCCCCCAGAAGGGTCTGTACCACCGTATGTAGCAGAGCCATTGGCAGAGGCCAGTCCCAGAGTCAAAGTGCTTGTGGAAAGGAACAGAACCCCTTCAGCTTGTGAAAGCAGACCCCTCTGGGGTCGCAGCTCCCACATTTCCCCACCTATCAGCGCTGGGATGTAAGAGAACCAGACCATGTGAGGCCTGGGGCAAATCCCTTCTCATCTCTATCCCGGTACAGGGACTCAACCTCAACCTTTTCATCACCTCCGCCCTCTTTAATATCTGTGGCCAGGGGGTGCAGCTTAGCTGCCATCCCTGCCCTACTCATTTTTTCTCAGCAGATGGAGGGGTGGGGGCAGGGCCTGACTGAAGTTCTTAGACCAACCTTCCTTGAACGATGCTTTGTCTGAAGTGGAAAGTCTGGCTTTAAACAAAAAGGGAAAAGCACCTTGCCCCCCTGGTTCAAGCAGGTCATGCAGGGATCTGGATCCCCCCCTGGCCCACCAATGGCATGGTTACGGCCCGAGTCAGTGCCCTCTTTATTTTATTTTCATCCCTCTTTCATTCTCTCTGTCTACATTGTGCACGTCTTCTCTGGGCATGCCTTCTTCTAAATGATGACGTCATCGCTTGGATGACATGCCATGGAATTTAATCATACATGTTACACTCTAGAGCTTTTCACACTTGCCCCAAGGTGAGATAGAAATTGAGGAATAATCAGGGTGGGAAAGGCTTCTTCTGTCTTCTATCACCTACTTGCTGAAATACATTGGGAGAGAGAAGGAGAAGACATCCAATAATTGATAATCGACTCTGCCTCCACACACAGGGCATCTTCTCGAGCAACTGACCCAAACAGCACCCCTTTCTTCTTAATTAGATGGCATAGTGACTGTACCAATACGTGTACCTGCCACCTTCTTCCTTTTTTTTAGTTTTGGGAGGAAGGCGGGCATTTGTGTGTGCTAGACAAACTGTCTTTAAAAAAACAAAACTTCAGTGGAACAACCATTGGGAGCTGTTGTTGATTTATGACACTTGCTATGCTTTTATGTACTTTGTGCTGTGTGCTGCTTTATGTAACTCACTGAACACACAAGTGACCTCCAGCCCCGCGTTGGCACAGCGCACTGCGGCAAGGAAACACTTCCCTCTGGCTGTTGTTCTCTCTCTTTTCCTGGATCAGCACACTCCTCTTCATACACCGAACAATGCTGGTATTCACAACAGGATTATTTCTTTTGTTCACGACTAAAGGACACCAGGGCACGTTAGCTGAATACGGAGCAATACACCGTCAGTGAGCTCTGCACTGGCTGCTTTGTCACCGCCAGGTTTTGGCAGCCTCCACCGGACACAGGTTACCTCTAAGCACCAAGGGTGCTTTTGCTGGAAAGACTAAACAACATATACCCCCATGTGCTCCGTACCCTACTTTGGCTTCACAGTGAGGCTCACTGCTATCCTCAGACACCAGTTGCCATAGTGAGGCTGCACCCCAGCAAATAAGCACTAATCCCAAAATATGCTGTAGATGTGCTTAAAGCTCACTTAAAGCCAACAAACGAGATGAGTGACAGCACACCTAGAAGAACAAGACACCTGCTGTCTTCTGCACATGGCAGCGGATATATATAATATAATATATTATCTTGTAAGTAGCTGCTGCTTGGCTTTGCTTTTTTTCTTTCTGTCTTTCTTTCTTTCAACACCACGTTCTGACTGCTCAGTGGAGTTGAATGAGTGAAACCTTTTTGCCCTCAAGGAGGAACAACACAAAATATAATGTAGAAACATGAACATGACATCTAATTTTCATGAGTTCTGAAAATTGGAGCGATGATGCACACCGGTGCCCTGCATGGACTATCTATGTGCTCGTGTGTGTTACAGAATCCTGTTTCCTACTGGATCCACACCATGGTCCAGAACCAACACCAGATAAATGTGTAGTTTACTCTGCAGGATCCAGGTCATTATCTAGAGCTGCATTACATTGTAAACCTGCAAACCTTGCCTGTTTACATGATGACAGTAGGGTGACATTTTCAAAAGATTACTCTGAAGCCCGTTTTCAAAAGCTTGCGTTTTCAGGCACCGAAAACGTTGTTGTGTCAACAGCCGGCCAAAACACAACTAAAGTTTACCAGTTTTTGGGGTAAATAGTTGTCATGTAAACCACCCCTAAGTAGAGGATATAACTCCACCAATGCCTATTTAACTTTTCTGGCCGATGCCCCACCCCTCTATGAAGTTTTGTTGAAATCGGTTCTGTAGTTTATGCAGAATTAGGGTAAATGTTGAAAAATGCCCTATGTCAACGTAAAGGAAAGTTATAAAACGCTCCTGGACCAACACTCCTTCCACCAAAGTTTATGCAAATCCATCAAGTAGTTTTTGCATAATCCTGCTGACAATCCAACCAACCAGCATGGGTGAAAACATAACCTCCTTGGTGGAGGAAAATATGTAGAGTATCAACAATACACACGTTAAATCAGTTTTATTGCTATCATTCATATCCATACATCAAATAAACATGCATAGTATTAATACTTATTTACAAGATAAGCAAACTGGTGCCTATATTCAGGTGATGCTACAGAATATAAATACATTTCCCATTAAGTGTGAGCCAATGTCACATTGAAGCATTATTTTACATGTCCCACAACAGTAAAGAGGTCCAGTTGTAACCATTTTCCATTTTTCTGTTGCGCAATGTTGCTGAAAAGTTGTTCCAAATATGTCCTGGCAATGTTGACCACAATAATTTCTTTGTTTCTGCAGTATTCTCACCCACCTTGGATATTTGTAATGCAACCATCCAAATGCTGTCCATTCAGCAATCCAGCACTGATAATGTAGTTGAATCCATGGCTCCATAGGAAACTTGATACTCTTCTCCTTGGATTAACCTCATCATTGGGTGACACCCACTCTGATGAAATGAGTTGCTGTTGAGGTTCTTTGGCTCCACACTGGCCTTTATTTCTTGTATTTTACACTGGGAAAATCATCATCAAAACTGCGGTCCTTGTGCTATATTGTATAAAACCTGACAGTCTGTGGTTTTTACATTAGCCATTTCAAAGGTTGTTAATAAGCCATCAAATGAGATCACATCAGACTTCCACTGAGCAGAGGCAGCTGAGCGTAGGCAACCGGAAACTGATCACTCATCATTTCAAAGAATAAGATTGAAAATGAGAATAGAAGAGAACATTCTGGATCCTCATCAGAACCCAAACCAAAGTTGCATCATTGACAATCAAAATAAAGATCTCATCATTTCAGCATTACATGATGATGCTGCTTCTTGCATCATATTAAAGAAAAGCAAAATGAAGCAAAGCAGAAGAAATAAGTTACACTTGATAATCATGCAGGAAGAACAGAAACAAAAGAAAATACTATTTTTCTATTATCAGGCAAGAAGAGCATTCAAAAAGTTTGGCAGTTGATATGCTCAAAACTAGATTAAAACATGAAGGACAATGCTTCACAAATATGGACAGTATAAATGGCAAGTAATATAAATAGATATTGACAGTTTAGCAATGTTCAATAGACAATGAATGGGAAAAAAATAGAATTTACTGAGTGAGTGTTTGTCACAGAAATATTCATTCATTCATTAATTTTCTGTAACTGATTACCCTGTGTACATTGAACCGCAATAAATAACCATGCATTTCTGGTTAGACTGAATCCAGTTTTATATCTGAAATCCTGTTCATCTGCTCTGCATGCTGTACAGAATTATCTGAGGAATAACAAATGTAATACTGACATTTGAAAATGCATGCAAAATGTAAGACCTCCTTACTAAGAAACAAAATCAACCTGGAGTCTTTGGTCCTTTGCGTCACCTCACCTGCAGCAAACATACTGCATCATCTGAACTGAAGCACAGCAACAATGCTCACACAGCAGACGATGACATCAGCCTAAAAGCTGCGGAGAGAAGTTATGCCTCAGGTGTGTTAATGCGCAGATGATGACATCTTGCTGAAATATTTTGGCCATTTTATTCAAATTCAAATCACTCTACAATGTCTAACAGATCAAAGTCTACTTTATGTATTACAAAAGCATAGTGCAACTGCATGTATCACTATTACACTGTGCCTGTCTATGTCTTGCACACTAGGATACATTATACCTGCTCAGTTAGTAGGGAGACCCAAAGTGTTCAATATAAATAAATACATAAATAACATATTTAAGTCATGTATTATTCCCTGAGAAATGAAAGAAAATGTTCCAAAGCGCCCTGTTTAGCATTGTTATAGAAAGTTTAAAAAAAAAAAATCCAGATCCACACTAAAATTTTATGTTTTCTATTCTGGCCCAAGGCCCATCTTCCCAGCAAGTTTCTAGTACAATGTGGGCAGCAACTATATTTTCCCGTAAGAAATCTGATGAAATACTGTAGGGACCTTGAAATGCAGAAAATCCATAAGACTTACAGCTGTTCTCTAAGACTCGACATATAAGAGCTAACGTTACATTACTGTAGACAGCCAGACATATTTTTAGCTAATTCTTTTGTAGATTAGCGTCACAGATAAATGGCTAAACTTTGGGGAAAACATGGCTTTACTGGCTAACATTGTTTAAGTAACTCTTAACCTATGCTACAAATTACCTGTTTGTTAAACCAATACAGAAACAGCACACTCTATTTATCTGACCAGCTAAGCTTTCATTATCATGCGGGCTTCAGATAATTTAGGAATGCACCCATTGCCAGTTTTCAATCTCATTCATCGTAATTCTAATATCACAAGACCCCAACCTCACATGGCAGGGTCACCCCTCAGGATCACCCCTCAGGGTCAGCCCTCAGAATCACCCCTCAGGATCACCCCTTAGGGTCAGCCCTCAGAATCACCCCTCACGATCACCCCTCAGGATCACCCCTCAGAATCACCCCTCAGGGTCAGCCCTCAGAATCACCTCTCAGGATCACCTCTCAGGGTCAGCCCTCAGAATCACCCCTCAGGATCATCTCTCAGGATCACCCCTCAGGATCACCCCTTAGGATCACCCTTCAGGGTCACCCCCTGCCAGTCAGAAGTATGTTGCCAGCTGTCAAGGAGACTATAGACTATCAAAGAGAAAAGACTGCTGCTGTCTCAAATCATATACCGTATTTTTCGCACTATAAGGCGCACTTAAAATCCGTAAATTTTCTCAAAAATCGGCCGTGCGCCTTATAATCCGGTGCGCCTTATGTATGAATTCTTGTTGTGCTTACTGACCTCGAACCAATTTTATGTGGTACACTGCGCTTAAAAATCTTTCAAAATGTTTTCGTGCGTCTTTGGTAAGCGACGAAGCCGCTCCGCTTGATTGATTGTCGGACCATTCCCAGCTGACACAGGGACGTTGTATTGAAGTCGGTCCTTGGTTGGATATGGGTTGCAACGTCAGACAACGTTTGTGTGTATGAGGACCCCCCAAAATGGCACCTGTTAAGAGACATGCTTACGAAGCGGAATTCAAACTCAAGGCTATCAGTCACGCAGTAGATCATGGGAATAGAGCAGCTGCGAAAGAATTCAACATAAATGAATCAATGGTACGGAAGTGGAGGAAGCAAGAAGATGAACTGCGCCAAGTAAAGAAGACCAAACAGAGTTTCCGAGGGAACAAAGCGAGATGGCCACAGTTAGAGGACAAAATTGAACAATGGGTTATTGAACAGAGAACAGCAGGTAGAAGCGTCTCTACAGTCTCCATTCGACTCAAGGCAACAGCGATAGCACGCGACATGAAGATCGATGACTTTCGAGGAGGTCCTTCTTGGTGCTTCCGTTTTATGAAAAGGCGTCGTCTCTCCATCCGCACAAGAACTACCATCTCGCAGCAACTGCCAAAGGATTACAAAGAAACGCTGGCCATCTTCCGCACCTACTGCAAGAACAAGATCACCGAAAAAAAGATCCAGCCAGACCACATCACCAACATGGACGAGGTCCCCCTCACTTTTGACATCCCCGTGAACCGTACTGTCGACAAAACAGGGACCCGTACGATATCTATACACACCACAGGGAACGAGAAGTCATCCTTCACCGTAGTTCTCGGTTGCCAGGCTAATGGCCAGAAACTACCACCCATGGTCATTTTTAAGAGGAAGACTTTGCCAAAAGAAAAGTTTCCAGCCGGGGTCATCGTCAAGGCCAACCCAAAGGGCTGGATGGACGAGGAGAAAATGAGAGAGTGGCTGAGAGAAGTTTACGTCAAGAGACCAGATGGCTTTTTCCACACATCACCGTCCCTATTGATCTTCGACTCCATGCGCGCCCATCTCACCAATACTGTTAAAAACCAAGTGAAGCAAACTAATTCGGAGCTTGCCGTCATTCCGGGAGGATTAACCAAAGAACTCCAACCGCTGGATATTGGTGTCAACAGGGTGTTCAAAGTTAAATTGCGAGCCGCGTGGGAGCATTGGATGACAGAAGGCGAACACACCTTTACCAAGACAGGGAGGCAGCGCCGAGCGAGTTACGCCACTATCTGCCGATGGATCGTGGATGCCTGGTCTAAGGTATCTGTCCTAACTGTGGTCCGAGCTTTCACGAAAGCCGGCATCATCGCTGAACAGCCAAGTAACAGCAACAAGACTGACTCGGATAATGACGAGAGGGAACCTGGCATACTTGATGCCGAAATCGCACAACTGTTAAACTCAGACACTGAAGATGAGGAATTTGATGGATTTGTGGAAGACGAATGATTTAAAATGCGAGTGTATTTTTCTGTATTTGTTACAACTGAACAATATTCTGAGTTATTGTGAATGAGTTGAATAAAGTTCGACTAAACTGACTGTCTTGTTTCGCTTTATATAATGTATGTTTTATCATGCGCCTTATAACGCGGTGCGCCTTATGTATGAAAATAGACCCGTTCATTGATACTGCGCCTTATAATGCGGTGCGCCTTATGGTGCGAAAAATACGGTACTTCCGATAGTTCACTCAGATGTAATATACTACATTAAGTTTTCACAAGCTTGAAAAGCCTTGTAAGCTCCTCCCCTTTCTGCTACATAGCCAAGATGGCGACCATTGAGGGTGAGAAGTGTCCATCGTTCCACACTCAAGTTTTGGGTCGTTTTGATAGTGCCATCCAGGTACTTATAGTGTCATGCATTTTGACATAGTGTATACTCAAACTGGCCAGGCTGAGTACGGAAGCACGTCTTTCTGCTGTTTCTGATTTATCCAACAAGCTGACACAACCAACACTGGCTCCTAAGCTTGATGCTCTGTAAATCTGACAATGTACCCTCGCAACATGGCTGGGAAGGCAGGCCTTATTATATACTATTATGAAACCAAGTAGAAGAGCAGCACTGTGTCCTTGAGCAGCAGAAAATACACTGCCCAAAAAAATGAAGGGAACACTTCATCATCACAGTTTAACACCAAGTCAGTTAAACTCCAGGGATATCAATCTGTCCATTTAGGAAGCAAAGTGATTGTGAATCAGTTTCTCCTGCGTTGGTGCAAATGAAAGTGACAACAGGTGTAATGGAGAGGAAAAAACAAGACAACCTCAAAAAGAGAATGTTTTGCATGTGGTGTCCACAGACCGTTGTTCTCTCCTCATCCTTCCTGACTGATTCTTCTCTAGTTTTGTGTTTTGCTAGTGTTCTTGTCACTACTGGTAACATGAGGCGGTACCTGCAGCCCAATCAGGTTGGACAGGTAGTCCAGATCCTCCAGGATGGCACATCCATACATGTGGTCACAAGAAGGTTTGCTGTGTCTCCCAGCACAGTCTCAAAAGCATGGAGGAGATACCAGGAGACCAGCTGTTACACCAGGAGAGCTGGACAGGAAGGAGAAGGGCATCAACCCAGCAGCAGGACCGGTATCTGCTCCTTTGTGTGAGGAGGAACAGGAGGAGCACAGCCAGAGCCCCACAAAATGACCTCCAGCAGGATACTGGTGTGCATGTTTCTGACCAGACTGTCAGAAACAGACTCCATGAGGGTGATGTGAGGGTCGACGTCCTCCAGTGGGACATGTGTTCACAGCCCAGCACCATGCAGCTCCATTAACATTCATCAGACAACACCAGAGTTGGCAGGTCCACCATTGGATCCCAGTTCTCTTCACAGATGAGATCAGCTTCACACTGAACACATGTGACAGACGTGAAAGAGTCTGGAGAGACAGTGGTGAACGTTATGCTGCTGTAACATCATCCAGCAAGACCGGTTTGGTGGAGAGTCAGTGATGGTCTGGAGAGGAATATCCTTAGAGGGTCACACAGACCTCCATGTCATAGCCAACGGTACCCTGACTGCTGTTAGGTACCAGGATGAAATCCTCAGTGATTGTCAGACCGAATGTTGGTGCAGTGGGCCATGGCTTCCTCCTGGTGCAGCGTGGGCCATGGCTTCCTCCTGGAGCAGCGTGGGCCCCGGGTTCCTCCTGGAGCAGCGTGGGCCCTGGGTTCCTCCTGGAGCAGCGTGGGCCCCGGGTTCCTCCTGGAGCAGCGTGGGCCCCGGGTTCCTCCTGGTCCAGTGGGGTCCCGGGTTCCTCCTGGTCCAGTGGGGCCCCGGGTTCCTCCTGGTCCAGTGGGGCCCCGGGTTCCTCCTGGTGCAGCGTGGGGCCCCGGGTTCCTCCTGGTGCAGCGTGGGGCCCCGGGTTCCTCCTGGTGCAGCGTGGGGCCCCGGGTTCCTCCTGGTGCAGCGTGGGCCCCGGGTTCCTCCTGGTGCTTGACAATGCCTGGCCTCATGTGACCAGAGTCTGTAGACAGTTCCTGGATGATGAAGGCATTGATCCCATTGACTGGTCCTCATGTTGTCCTGACCTAAATCCATTTGAACAACTATGGGACGTTATGTATCGGTGCATCCGACGCCACCAAGTACCACCACAGACTGTCCAGGAGCTCACTGATGCCCTGATCCAGGTCTGTCAGGAGTGCATACAGACATGTTGGGCCCAAACATACTACTGAGTCACATTATGAGTTGATGATGAAATTCACACAAGTTGGATCAGCCTGTGATTTAAATGTTTTAAATTGGTGTGTTTTCGGTGTGATTTTGAATTCAGCCCTCAATGGTTGATAATTTTGGTTTCCATTGATTGTTGTTACGTCATTTTGTCCTCAATAAATTATACAAAGTACATCAGTAAAGAATAATTATTTCATCAAGATCCAATGTGTGATTTAAGTGTTCCCTTAATTTTTTCGAGCAGTGTAGTTATTTAGAATTAGCCTGACTTGTACACTTTTTATTGACTAAGCTAACAGGAGTTAGCAGTTGTTTAGCCTTAAGCTAGGTTTAGTGTAATGAAATTAGGAAATATATAGTTATGTCAAATAAAAAGGGGAAAATGCTCTTATGAAATAAACACATCAGGATTGGTAGAAATAAAAATGATGACATGAAAGTGTATGATGAGATATATGATTAATTATTTCAGAATTTATTCCTACCTACTCATAATTATTGCATTCGTAATGTGATATTGTTGTGTACTATTCATTTGTAAATTTCAGTGTTTCACAGGCTACCTTCCGTGTGAACCTGCAGAGCTCATCTGAGCCATGATACTGCTCGGGGTGGCCACATTTCCAGAATAAAACCAAAACGATCAAAGGCTGTTACATTTATAGTGTCAGTGAAAGAAGCAGACAAAGAGTCAGTGCTGCTCTGAGGGGAAATGATCATCCTTAGGACACTGGTTTATAGTTGTTGTTTTTTTTCCAGTTTTCTCTCCTTGTTGAGTTATTTTCCAGCTCCCTTGTCTCTCTTTTGATTCTTCCTCTCCCATCCATTATTTACCCATCTCCCCCTTAATGTTGTAGCTACAAACAGAACTGGAAAATGAAACTGTGAAGTATCAATGAATCAATAATCAAAGTGGAATTGAACATTTGAAATGCAATGCCTCAACTCAAGTACAAGGAGCTGTAATCATAAGCATCACTTTGCCCCCAAAACAACCATATGAGTATGCTATTTTTACACACTCAAACACTCTGAAAACACTGGCAAAACACCTACTGTACATACATATGGTAAACTACACCTTACACTTTCTGTCACACACTCTGGGACACATTCTGCACTCAAGCAAATGCTAAAAGTACAGATAATATGTCCAGTACAGCAGGTTAACTATGACGAAAGAGAGAGGGAAGGTGACTCTGGAGTAGTTGTCTATGTGGTGGGGGTTCTCCACACGGCAGCAATATATGGTGCGGAGCACTTTGCGTATGGTGGCCAGAACAGTGAGGCACCGGTTGGTGGGCTCCTGAGGTGACACCTCAGGCTTAGGCTCACTGCCCGAGGGGCTTGATGGGCTGACAGTGAGTTCTAGGGAGGTGGGAGCTGGTGTGGGACTCGCAGCAGGCTCTTTGCATCTCTTGGCCCTGCTGGAGTGACTGGAGATGGTTGTGACGATGCCGTTGTTTTCGTTGTCGAAGTCGTGCAAGTGGTGGCCGTACTGCAGGACATAGAGAGCCAAAATCAGAACAGAACATCCAACACAGCACGAGTGACATTGCTCATGTCTGACCATTGCAGATGTGATTTTCATGCCCAGCGCCGACGCTGTTTAAAAGGAGATGGACACACCCTAAATGAACTTGAGCCATGCACTTTAGAACATTTATATTCTTTAAATGGGCCCCAATGGCTCTGTCCACAACAACAGCAATGACCACAATATTACACTATATCCAGGAGGGTCTCACCATGAGCATGTGTGCATCGGCGTGAGTGAGGGTACAGAAGTGGGCCACGGCATACTCAATGAGCGCTCCGAAGATAAAGCTGAAGCAAATTCCCAAGTAAACATCTATGGCCTTGATGAAGCAGTTGGCGTTAGGCAGTGACGTGCGGGCTCCCATCATCAGAGTGGTCATAGTCAGTACTGTGGTCACTCCTGGCACACAAAAAACACACTGATCAATTACAGATTCCATTCAACCATTAACTGGACAGGAATTTTCCTCATCAGCTGCATAAGTGATGGAGGGCTACATTAGTAGTAGTAGTGGTAATAGGCACTAGGCGGGGTTTACAAATTACTTCGGTCCAGTTTTTTGATGGTGCTGTATCTGCTAATACCTGCCTGTGTGCCTTATTTTTAAATGAATAAAATCTTACATAATCAGGTTATTCCTCCTCTTTGTTCTACGCGTAGTCTCCACCAAAAAGACTTCTTATTCTAAAGGAAAGAATGTGACGTCGGCCGTAGAAAGTCAAATATTTGTGTACCAGTTCAGCTTGGTAATGTCTCTGATGTTATTAACATTTCATTTCATCATATAATGATTTAGCTCTGTTCCTCATGGACAGGAAGTGGAAAAGGGAAAGTAGTAACTGTTCCAGCCAGCAACAGGGGAATCAATGTGATTCAATCAGAGCCACTTTGTTGTTTCCAACTTAAAGAGCCATGGCTGTGTAGTGAACTAAATTAAAATTGTCCACTGCACCTTTAATGATTCTCTTGGCGTCACCCTTGTGGCACCTAAAGTCGGCCATCACTGCTTTCTAAATGATGCACGAGTCCGAACTCCTCAGAATTTGAGGGGATACCCAGAAAGCGTCTGAGGTGAGACAGATACTGACCTGCCTTTCTAACCAGTGAGTCAGTATGGAGCACCCAGGGCAAGTCCTCAGTGATGCAGACACTAAGGTACTTGAAGCTGTCCACGCTGTCATCATGAAACTTGATGGTGTTGGAGGGGAAAGTGGAAACATGTTTAAAGGGAGTTCAGAGGGGGGCTCAAAATGCAGCCCTGGAGTGCTTTGGACAATGAGGGTGGAAGATATGTTTCTATCTATTATTCTACTCAACACTGATGTGTATTGGAAGCTATTTAAACATTTTTATATGTATGATGAAACAATGCCTTTTTTCACTTATAAGTAATTTGATGTCTGTATCCGATCTCTGCATATTTCAAAGTTTTATTGTTTATTCCCACCCTATCGGTGAAGCAAGATTATCTGATCACCATCGGGGTTGTGGCCTATGTTGGGGTGTGGCCTATGTTGGGGTGTGGCCTATGCAACATGACAATGCCTGTGTCTCACTATAACCCTGTCCATCCTCAAGCCCTCTTCAGCATTAACAACCATAAGACACATTTCCACTGCGTGGTACCAGCTCGACTCTACTCACCTTTTTTGCTTTTCCATTAGGTGAAAAGGACCTACCTGGTACCTGGTACTACTTTTTTAGTACCGTTACTACGCAGTGGAAATGTGTCTTATGGTTGTTAATGCTGAAGAGGGCTTGAGGATGGAAGAGTCATCTCAAAGAAAAATGCATATGGAGACTTCTTTTCTTTTTCCAGGTCGGCGTGATCTGTTGATCAGCACCTCACTACAGTCTTTGTTTGTGATACTTCTCTAAGTGCTGAGCTGTAGTCAATGAATACCAATCTCATATTGCCAGCTGAGATAGGGTGATGTGGAGGATGTGTGCTATGGTTGGGAGGGTAGGCAAACTTCAGTCGTCTCAGTGTTGTGGGTAGTAAGGAACACATAATAATACTTGACCAGCTTCATCACTACAGAGGTGAAGGCCACTGGGACAGAGTCATTCTACTGGACCTGTAGTTCCTCTTTCTTCCTTTAGTTCCTACTTTTCTTACACCGTAAGCTGTTGCTTTATAACTATCCATGTTTCCAGACAGTTGCTTATTTTGTCCTCCACATACTCCATTGAGTCCATGATGTCATTTGTGAGGCTGACGGTGGTGTCCTGGAACCTAATCCAGACTGTGTCAAGTAGTGTAGTCTGTAGGGTGGCCTCTGATTGGCCTCACCATTTCTTTATCTTATAGATAAGGAAAGGAGTGCAGGTAGAGTTAGCATGCTGTATCTGTTTTTAAATGACATGGAGCAGTGATCCAGATTGTTCACTTCCCTCGAGGCACAGACGATAGAGTTGACAATTTTCCAATCCTAATGAGTGACACACAGCCAAATATTATAATTATCCATTATACAAAGTGATGATTAATGAAAAATGATTAGTTTTTTCAAAATGATTAATTCCTTAAAGAGTACAATTAACTTTAAACATGTACTCATTAAAAGAGAGTAAATGTCTCTTGTCTGTATTAGTAAACATATTATTGATGATATTGATTGATTATCTTCATCTCACAACAGTACATAGCGCCTATGATGACAAACACATTCTGCTGCTATGAGACTTGCTCCATACCTATACAAATACGTGCTGGAACAGAAGACAGGGAGATCCAAAAGGAAACCCAAGAGAGGACAACAAGCAGGCTGGAGGGGACATAAGTCTCTAGGATGAAGTACAGAATGCTCCTCTTCAGCTCAAAGTGGAAGACCAGTTTTGGGTAATTGCCTTTAAAAAGAAGGACAACAGGTCGTCAGAGTGCAAGATGGCAGAAAACATCTGGTGCCAGTCAGAAATCCTACCTTACCGGTTTCATAAACGGCCTCTGAGACAGATGTGTAGTGGCCCTCTACTGTGTACTGAGCCAGCTGTAGAGTGTCCAAACCACTGACAGATTCATTTCCTCTGGTCCAGTAGAACATGACATCATTGATGTTATAACCCCCTGTGAAAGAGATTAAAATTACCTTCAACGGAGGATTCCAGAACATGACTGCACAAATCAATATGTTTTATTTCAACAATGGCTCAAATAAGTTTGTGAAATGTGTTGCTCACCCACCGAGAATCATCACCCAATTATTTACTTCCCTCCCAGCTCGACAAAAAGGCTCAGCGCAGGTGTCCAGTCGACACCGTTGTCGTTTTCAGGCCCAGCGGCCATATTGTTTAAGTAGCAAACATCCTTTGTGCTCATCTTTATGCTTCTCGGAGTGTTTGCATCTAAATGAGGTGTGGTCTATCATGACCTCTCTACAATCAAGATCTGCAGTATTCAACCCCGGTCTCACCCTCCACTCTGTGCCAGATCGTACTGCTCTCTCCAGTGGTAGTATCCACGTTCAGGCTCTGCTAAGGTATTCCTATGTTTTTGATTGTCGCGTGACTCATTTGTCTCTCCTGTGCTCCAGATCATCAGTGAGCTCCAGTCTGCCAGCCTCCTCCAGCCACCTGATCCACCAGCCCAGTCACTCTCACTGGCCACGCTCCGCCTCGGGACACACCAGGACCATTTTGTCTGAGTCTGCCCAGCTTCTGCCTTGGGAGATTCCTGCTCTGTCATCTGCATCCTCCTGTCCTTTCCAATAAATTCAGTCTTAACCTTCTCCTGTGTTAGTTTCTCACTTTTGGTCCAGCCATTCAAGCCTGATTTCCACTCCGCCTGAGTACCAGCTCGACTCGACTCGACTCTTCCCTTATTGCGTTTCATCTATAGGTAAAAACTACCTGGCACTGTACTACTTTTTTAGTACGTCCTCTGTTCCGGTGCCAAGTGAGCTGAGCTGGTACTAAAAGGTCATCTGAAACGTTACAGACCACTGATTGGTCAATGCCCGCAATATCCTGCACAGCACAAATCAATGGCCGCCACACTCAAACAGCCATGCTAGTTTAGCAACCGTAACGTTTTTTTTATTGCAGCAACTATATTGAGGAGGTGTTCCTGTCTTAAACAGCTGATGAGAGGATCACGAGTGTGTCGCGGTGAAGAAATGTGGCTGTAGTCTACACCTTAACATGGTAAGGCATATTGTTGCCACACTGATATCTTGAGTCAGCAGAAAGCGACTGAACCATTGACCGACAAAGACTTGGTCCAGCATTTATAGTGCAGAGTTGGGTGTGTGTATAGGCAACTGTTTGCTAACATATTCACTTTAAAACTTCTGCACATTATACATTAGCCTTGAAAGCTAATGATGATGATGATAATGATATAGAAACAGTTTATTGGTAGTTTTTACTAAACTAACTAAAGTAACTATGGTGAAAACAGCTGGGAATGATAATTGCTGAAACGATGCTAGAGTCTGATCCTCTTATGGTTGAGCTGTTATAGGATTGCAGCCCCCAGTGGGAGGTGAACTCCCTCAGATGCTGAGTAGCAGCACAAGAGAAACATGTGGCCTGAACCAAAGGGAACGCCTTTGAGAAGCTAGTATAAGATGTAATGTTACCCCTGAGAAGCAAATGGGAAGGTCATCACAGTGCAACACTCAATTATGTCTACCATTAAAATGACACATGAATTTGACATAGTATATAACTACAACAACCTGACTCTAAAACACACTGTTAATGTTTCATGTATGTAATTGCAGTCACAGTGGAAGTACATGTTCTCCCATTATTCACTCTAACACAGTTTAACACACACACTTACGACAGGAATTGCTAATGGGAATGCATTTGTGGTGTTCATTCATTCCTCACAGGGGGTAGCAAAAAGTCTTTATAAGAGCTCATGCTCATAACATAACAGACTAATCATGCATATTGCACTGGGCCCTAGAGAGCCTTGATAGCCCAAATAAAACTTGGAATTAAAAAGCATACAAAATTAATTTGGTCAAAGATGCCATGAGTGCTGTAGTGCTTTTGATAGTACCATATAACTATAATAGTATCAATTAATAAAAACTGCCATGACTCTGATGATAAAAATGTATTGACAACTAAAAGGTGTCGTTAAAATGCAAAACCTTTTGGCTGTTTTCTTCTAATTTATCTACAGAGGAGGCAAGAGAATAGGAAAAAAAATAAGAGAAAATGAAAACAACCTGGGTAACTGGACTAAAATGAAGAAACTTATATAATATCAGACCTAATAAAAAATATAAATGACTTTCAAAAGGATCATTTAACTAAATGGGCAGCAATACACCATAGCAGCATCTAGTCTGCCTTACAAAAGAGAAGAAATACTGGGTTTGTTTCTATGCATGTTGCTGTCACTGCCACAGTGCTTTCATACTGTTATAATTACCTGTAAAGAGCATGTAATTCATGTACTATTGGTTTCATCCTCAGGTTTCACACATATGTCACACACAAAATTTAGTGAACTAAATAGCATGTTGGCAAGGAATTTTAGGTTTCAGAGGCTGGCTGTGAGTTCAGGTTGTGTATTGGTTAATGCAAATAAAAATGCTAGGCTAATATCATCCAAAAAAGCAAATAAAGCCAGGTTATCTCCAACAACAACTTATCCAACTGACAATTATTACGTGATGATGTCATCAAGTTGTCGATGTCATCTTTGGAGAGTTGAGCCCTTCATGAACGACCATGTACCGACTGCAGGAGCGCTCGTGTTAAGCTGCAGCTGCTGCTGACGCGGTCACGTCAGCTGCAGCTGCTGCAGACGTGCTCATGCTGCAGATGCGCTCACGTCAGCTGCAGCTGCTGCAGATGTGCTCATGCTGCAGATGCGCTCACGTCAGCTGCAGCTGCTGCAGACGTGCTCATGCTGCAGATGCGCTCACGTCAGCTGCAGCTGCTGCAGACGTGCTCATGCTGCAGATGCGCTCACGTCAGCTGCAGCTGCTGCAGACGTGCTCATGCTGCAGACGCGCTCACGTCAGCTGCAGCTGCTGCAGACGCGCTCACGTCAGCTGCAGCTGCTGCAGACGCGCTCACGTCAGCTGCAGCTGCTGCAGACGCGCTCACGTCAGCTGCAGCTGCTGCAGACGCGCTCACGTCAGCTGCAGCTGCTGCAGACGCGCTTATGCTGCAGACGCGCTCATGCTGCAGACGCGCTCACGTTAGCAGCAGCTGCTGCAGAGGCGCTGATGCTGCAGACGCGCTCACGTTAGCTGCAGCTACTGCAGACGCGCTCACGTTAGCTGCAGCTACTGCAGACGCGCTCACGTTAGCTGCAGCTACTGCAGACGCGCTCACGTTAGCTGCAGCTACTGCAGGGGACTTCAGAGTTCATTCTTCAGCTTGTAGATACATTTTGTGTTTGACCATGAGTTTCTTCAGGTTAGCCACTGTTGTCTGCCTCAAGTTTTGAAAAGTGTAACTCTCTCTTTATACTGAATCTATTAGCTACTGTCTCCGATACATTTCAGGTAAAATTTGGCATCATTTAACATAAAGTGAATCCTGATTCTCTTGTACTGATGTAATTAGCTGTTTATGGTGTTCGGCCCCCAACTCTACTTGTAACACGCTGTGCAGTAGCATCAAAAGAGTAACAAGATAGAGGCCTATTCAATCTTTCACCATCTAAAGTAGAATTAAAGCAAAAATCACAAAATACTGCAACGATCTACTCTTTCTGCTGTCAGAAGGCACTAAATATTTTACACCATAGCCTTCCTCCCACTCTTTAAACCTCCTCCCTCTGCAGAGCATCCACTTTTGTCACAGCATTAAAAACAATCCTTGAATATTCATTTTCATAAAGAGACAGAGCAAGACAGAGATAAAGATTGAAGGAGAGGGGGACTGGTGACCAAACAGTGGAGATAGAGCAGCAGGATGAGAAGAAGATTCTAAGAGAGGGTGGAAAAGAGACAGACAGACACAGAGAGAGGAGGATGCAGATATTCAGCTTAGTGTTACTTTTGAAGCAGCAGAGGAAGATCCATCATCCTCTCAGTTACCTAACTTTATTCTCCAGATGTCTTTTTGTCTGCTATGTGGGACTGGAGCTGCCGTTAAAGGTTTTTATGGAGCTGAGGTCCTGGTGGGCTTCTGGCAGGGATCAGACTTAGTTTAGCCTGGATGACTTTCATTTAATAGCATGGAGTGAAACTGAGCTGGAAAGTAAAGGTGAGCAAGGGAGGCTAAGAGAGGAGAAGAATGGGAGACTTTTTCTTCCTTCGGTCTCTTGCACAGCCAACTTTCATCTTGTCATGTTATTATTAAAAAGATGACTTTCATTATAGACACGCTGCCTCCACATTTCAACTTGAAACCTTTAGAAAAGGCAAATTAATCCTTCAGTTGAATTTCGGTGCACATTGTTCTGAGCCAACTGGCAGATGTGTACATTATTAGGACATTAACATGAGTTAATATACATCATTTAGAATCATTTACATTCATTCAGAATCCTGACATTTTAATTCTATTTAAGGAACTACCATCTTGTTTGGATGATCTGGCTGGTTTTTATTTGTTAAAACTGATTTCAGGGAGAGCGAGAGAGAGATTGACTGCTGGGTGAGCTAGATTGACTTTTAACAAGAGAGAGAACAGTCCTACACACACAAAGGCAGGGATGCAGGTAAGATGGAAGACTGTGATCCGTTTCATCAGCATCATTTGACATCTACCAGCCAAAGTTCTGCTGCAGCTTCCAGCAGCGTAGTTCAGATATGAACCTATCAAATATGAAGTGATCTTACAGCTCTCCAGTTGCAATGTGCAGGTCTGCTTGTCCATGGGATATTTGGTCAGATCCATGTTGCAAGCCACGGTAGTGGTAATCCTAAAAAAACACAAATGTGGTTACTGTTGGTGAATTCGAAGAAATGAAGTTGTGCTGCTGTGAGGAAGCCTGTAGTTCTGGGCCTGTATGTATACAGAATGAGCACCAAGAACAGAACAATGTTGATTGATCAATTTTCATCTTTAAACAATAAAAAGAAAGTAAGAAATACAATAATTCTTGTGATTTTGAAGGCCAGGAATAAAAAAACCTAGAAATGATAAATGATCCATAAACAAACCACCACAGATGAGAATCATTAAATGGACAGTATGTCCAGCTCAGGCAGTTATCATGTTCATACTCAACAGCCATGCTGTTTAAGAAGCAAATGCACTTGCACCCATCTGTGCACCTGTGGGAGTGTTTGTCTTGAAAGGAGGCGTGGTCAGGTGCATTGTTTGTGAATTACTATCTTCATGTAGAAGAAAGCAACGGAACCACTGACCAACAAAAACCTGGTCTAAAGCCAATGGTGCAGTATTTTTCTGTTGTTTAAAGGGCACATCAGATGCATCCACATAGGCTGGCTCACAATGCTGTACACTACTGATGCATGGATCACCTCTGACATCATCAGAATACACATATAGATTTTCAAACACCTGCCAGAATTAATTATTTTCTGTCAGGATTTATCAGGAAAACATTTTCCTCAAAACGATTTCACTGTATGAACCTGGACTGTGTGTGTGTGTGACCTGTAGGATGAGTAGAGGAACACAAAGCATTAATTAACATTAGATTGTTTCAGAGTGTACAGAGATTTAAATAATGAATGAAGTCAAGCTGCTGTCCCCTCTAAGTCAATGGCACACACACATTGTTCATTGTTTCTGCTGCTGGAAGATCACTCAGCCTTATTCACGCAGGGTTCCACAGCAGCCATGCTCCTCTTCATCAGTTAAATAGCAGCGCATTTGCTCACATGCATGGGACAGAATTGGGAGACGGAAGAGGGTCCACAGGTCAAGGATCATATGATGCACTTGGGTTTTAAGGGAACGGGTGATGACACTCTGAGAACCTCACTTACTTTATTAAAAATTACCATGAAATGTTAGATCATTAAGACCAGTTTCATATACATTGTTTACATTTCTATACAGCATTAAACTGTAGATTTCTAAATGGGAACATTGTGGTGCCTCATTAGCATTTAAGCGCTTGATTGTTGCAGTTGACATAATCCTTTCTGATATGCATCTCTAGTCTTTCTACTTTGCTGAAACTTGAATTTCTAATGTCTTCCCATTATATTTTTCATCACAATCTACATACTGGTTCCTCTTAAACCACAGGTGTCAAACTCAAGGCCCGTGGGCCAAGTGTTTTTCAGAAGGTGCGTTTTTAAAGCAGTGTCTGCTGAAGGTATGTGAGCAGGTGTGACCAGAAACAGGCTTTTAACAACGTCAGCTTGTCAAGAAACACTACCTCAGACCGAGTCAGTGGGAAACCTGTCGACACAGCTGGCTGGAGAAGCACGCAGTTATCTGGTGTTTTCATCAGCTATGGACGAAAGCACTGATAATACTGATACAGTACAGCCAGCCGTTTTTAAGAGGCGTAAAGACAGACCTGTGAGGGGCTCATGGATGTGACCGCCATGCGGAGGTACAACTTCAATGAGAAGTCCGTAAGTAAAATAAAATTACCCTGGGAAAAGTTGGTGGGGCTTAGTACTGATGGTGCACCCAGAACTGGCTTGGTTGGACTGGTGGAAAAAAGAAACTACCACACACCCCTGACAGTTTACCATTGATTATCCACCAAGAAGCTCTGTGTGGTAAGATTCTGGAACTGGATAGCCTAATGACCTCAGTCATGAAGACGGTGAACTTCATTTGGGCGAGGCCTGAATCACCGTCAGTTCCAGCTATTTTTGAAGAAGGTGAATGTGTAACATGGAGATGTGCCGTACCATACAGAAGTACGGTGGTACAGTGCTCAAGAGATTTTTTTAGCTTCGGGAAGAAATGGCTCCTTTCATGTAAAGTAAAGGAAAACTGTTGCCTGAACCGTCAGATCCAAACTGTGTGATTTGGACATGTTGTGTGACATAACAGAGCATTAATTAAGTTATTACTAAAACCAATAATAATCAATGCAGAAGCAGTTATGTAATATGATAAATAGATACATTGATATAGTCTTACAGTTATAACCGGCCCTCTCAGGGCAACCATAATGCTGATGTGGGCTGGGATGACATTGAGTTTGACACCCTGTCTTAAACCATTTAAGTAGCATACAGTAATTCTCATTGAATCTTCTGTCATGGTTTGAGTTTTGAAGGTTCTGTTTCCTTATTGCTTTACACTTCCTGTCTTTGTCTGTTTTCCCTCCCTTTGGATTGTGTTACCCTTTTGAGTTGTCATGTTTGGTGTGGATTTCCACAAACATTCCAGCTTCTTCGTGTTTCCAGTGACTTTCTTTGTTTATTCTGCTTTTTGGATTATTACTCCCATCTTTTTTTGGACTGTTGCTTTGCACATTTTTGGATTTGATTGTATTCTTCCTGCTTTGCATCAGTCATCTCTTCATGGACTTAGTTGCTTAGTTTGAACCTCTAGTTGAATAAATCTTTGAACTCATCCTCTGTCTCTGGGTTGAGACGTTACATCTTCCCTCTTAACTGTTCTGCCTTTAGCTCAAGTCATCTCAGCGTTTTTACGTGTTTTCCTCCTGGGACAGCGTTGAAACATTTACCACAGCTGTCCTTTTCCTTTAACACCTCAGATTTCTCACTCCAGTCTGTCCTTTTTCACAGCACCAAGTCCCTGAAGTGACCATCCCTCACTGGCCTTTTCATTCTCACCAGTCCTGCTGTCTGACTGTGAAGTGCCCCACTCCTTTATATTTCCTCTGTTAGGTTAAAGCCTAGAAACTGCACTTTCCTGTGCAGAGGTAAAGGTCCATGAAGGTTATGTTGGCACACGCACGCACACGCACGCGCGCACGCAGACACACGCACGCACACGCACGCGCGCACGCAGACACACGCACGCACACACAGACACGCACACACACAGACACAGACACACGCACACGCACGCGCGCACACAGACACACGCACGCACACGCACGCGCGCACGCAGACACACGCACGCACACACAGACACGCACACACACAGACACAGACACACACACACGCACGCACGCACATGCAGACGCACACACACACATGCATACGCACGCACACACACTCACACACACACACACTCACACACATACACGCACGCAGACACACGCAGACACACGCACACACGCAGACACACGCACGCACACACACACGCGCACACACAGACACACGCACGCACACACACACACGCACACACACGCACACACACACAGACACACACGCACAGACACGCACACACACAGACACGCACACACACAGACACACACACACAGACACACACGCGCACACGCAGACACACGCACATGCACGCACACACCCACGCACACACACAGACACACGCACGCACACACACACGCACACACACAGACACACACACGCACGCACATACATACGCACACACACACGCAGACACACACATGCACGCACATACATACGCACACACACACGCACACAGTCAGAACAACATAAATGAACAAATGGATTCACACTGTATATAATAATCCTATGCACTCGTTACAGATAAGTGGGACATGATTAACTGAGGCCAGACTGACATGAGACTGAATACCCACCCCAATTAACTGTAACATGACACCCATGTACACCCCCCCCCATGTCTCCCTCATTATTTGTTGAACCAGAACATGTGCATCTCAACAAAACTATGAATGAAAATAAGTTCATACAAAAGCATTAAGTGGATTCACAACAGCATCATGGACACGTAATGTATGATGTCCATAGTAAGGTACATATTAAGGTTAAAGCATGTGACATAAAAACAGCAGGATGTATAAATCCAATCATCACAGGCTTATTCATCTCTAACCTTTATCTAATGTCTGCTTGGCCCAATATCCAGGCTAATCCAGAAACTAAGGCCATGTTAGAAGCTTGCCAGAAGCTTGTCAGCTGTTAAGCCTTTGCACACACAGCAATAAATACTGGAGAGATGCTGCACTTGTGTTGCTTTTATAGCAGCTCTTCTTATTGACAGATCACATGCTCATGTACTCATACAATCCAATACTCAATTAGTAGAATTGACACAGCCCCCTTTTCAATTACATTCAAGCCGTGCTTCCTCCTGCAGCCAATTTCTTCCCCATTTCCTGGACTATTTTTCATTGTCAGAAAAAAAAAGCAGAAAGAAATACAAATGAGAAAAACAAACAAGCTTGTGTGTAAATTTCACCTCAGCGCGTAAAGGACGGTCCCGTTGGGAAAGATGCGGATGAGCCTGTTCTCCACGGTGATGTCATGGAGGAAGGACTTCTTGGAGTCCACGATGAAGGTGTCAGGGACCCAGAGCAGCTCCACTAGCCGCCCATCCAGGCTCAGGCTCTTGTTGCCCTCAAACACCAGGCGCTCGTCCGTCCAGCGCTGACGGAGGAATATGGTGGCAGTGTAATCCTGCAGGTTTGGGGCTCAAAGGTCACAACAGAGCTAATGGAAAATTTTAATAGGCATGTCAATAATATGCTGACACACAGGTGAGATTTTTGCAAACCAAGCTCCTCCCACTGTGCTTTCCCTTTTTTTGAATTGTTGGGTTTTGATGGTGTCAGGTCCCTAAAAGCCCCTCTGTGCCCAAAGCAGCAGTAATCCACAGCATTGCTTCAAGTCAGCAAGTCTGTTCTGCTTTTTAAGACGTGGAACATATTTTGTCCAGGACATCCATTCTAAAAGTCTTCATGTTACATCTTGTCTAGCGACGTTATCAGTTTCTATTGTTGTGTGGCAACAAGCTGTGAGTGCAAACATGTTCAACCCTTCAAAAATGTCCAATCCCCTGAAATGCGGAAGAGGCTTGAAGGGGTTCACTATTGCTATTATACTGCCTGCATCATTCAATGATCATGAGGCTGCAAACTACTTTAATTGACTTTTGGTCTGTAGAATTTCAGAAACGTTTGAAAAATATACACATTCACAAATTCTCAGATCTTATCTTCAAATTGGTTCCAAAACACAAAGATATTCAGTCATAGAAAACAAACAGATCCGTCAAATATTAGCTGGCAAAGTCACTTAAATGATGACTGAATTATCATTTTCTATTTATTGACTTGTAGATTAATGACTAAACATTTCATCTCAAATTGATTACGATCCTTTGGTAAATTATTTACATTGTAGGTACTGACTGTTCACTCCTATGAAGTGAAAAGGGTGAGTGTGACTTCTGGCAAAGTTCATTTGAGTTTCTTGATCCACTTGATCAAGATTTGGATAGTGCTACATGTTAGGAAGCTATTCTAATGCATTTAAATGTCTACTATATGTCTAAATATATATTCATCGTCCAGGGTTTCCACCAGTGGCCTGCTGGTCAGAGTAGATCCCCACTGAGTGTAAGCATCAGGAATCTTTGTAAAATCCATTTCCTAAATGTTTAACTTGAAGGTGGAACTCAGTAATGAGGGCAGTGTAGACAGTCTACAGTGGACACACATAAGAGTTAATGTCCATCTTCAAAAGGGGACGAGGTAGAGAATGTTTTGATGACTAATTATGTTTCAGAGATGAACAGGTATATTATGAGCTGTCTACACAATCAACCAGATTAACATCAGTGGAGCAGTGAACTTGTTAACCAATCACACTGCAGCATTAAAGAACTCAGTGCAGTGTCTTGGACAGCGATGCCTTTCCCCGGAGGTAACGGTGCAGCAGAGAGGCTGCTCTCCACTGATGGAGACGTGATGTTAAAAACACAGAGGAGCACTTCACCTCCCCCTCATTTGTTATTCTATTTTCAACAGGCGGGAGAAAGATAAATCTGCTTTCTACAGTTAAACCTTTAAAATAAAAACACTGCATATATTTTTATTTTACATATTGTATTTTCAGTGGACTAGGACACTAGTGAATGGTTACTGGATAAAAATCAATTCTAAATAGAATCAGCATCCAAGAGTTGTGAGAGCATCAGACTGGGACATAAGGATATAATCCCAGGCCTCATGTGTTATCATGTCTGAACTGTATGATGCTGCTTTCATCGTTTGATCATATGGTGGACTGTCCTCGTGTGATTCAGACTGACATTTCTCCTTATGTCTACTTTGCTATAAGTTGATCTTGGTCTATATGATGAGTCTTTGCCTCAGGCTTCATTCTGAGGCTCCTCTCTAAAACAGGTGTATTATATTAAGTCTGTGCTTGTCTGAACCATTATTATTATTATTATACACTACAACAGAACACCACACTAATTAGATTAACCTGAACGTAACATTGTGGAGCTAAATGAATTGAGGTTTTTCCATGTGAAAGGGGTTGAATACTTCTGCAAACAGCATGTTCAATAATGTCACTTACTGGTGATTCATCAGAAATATTGTTCTGGTAAATTAAAGTATCATTTGTTGAAAAGTATGAATGTATTATTATTTTATTATGTAATTATTATTATTATTAACTAGGGGGTTATTCTGTATGCATGTCACATTCTCATTAAGGGCTGAGCCCCCCTAGAGGTCTAATGCTAGAAGCGCCCCTGGTTGGAGGCTCATGATGGTTGTAGAGTTCACCACATCTGCTGGAGTCACCAGACTGAAAACCCTCCTCACCACTGATTCTAACAGTCAGTTCTACCAAACAGCTCACAGATTTCACTGATTGCTGCTCTGTAATGAACATTCACATTGGACACCTTAAGAATTCTCATACATGGATTTTCTACAAGGAAAACAATTAAAATCAAATGTTTCTTCATTTCAATTTCTAAACAGCCTTGGTTATTGTGACAGAGTGTGATGTAATATTTAAAGCTCACATGAAAGTCTGAGAGGTAGATCAATGAAAAGAAGATTGATTTGGGATTGAAAGAGTTAAGTAATAACACATAATAAATTAGAGTTTATAATAATTATTAGGGCATCTGTCTCACCATGTTGATTTCTGAGATGGTGTCAATGCTGGCAATGTCCAGACTCATACCCACCGTAACAGGGCCATCTGAAAACAAAGAAGAAACCAATAATCAAATGCTGTGTCATCCTTATCATTTAATACACCTATGCTTTGGTGTGTGTAGGCGAGTTTGAATGAATACACGTGACTGAGTTATATGATGTAACAGGGTATGCTGAGGAGGAATGGGGATAGGAGGTTGTATAATAAAGCACAGAGTTGTATAATGAAAGGTTGTTGAAGGACAGCATCTTTAAAAGAGCCCCACATCAGCAGCTGCAGCCTGTCCTCCGTCAGAGAATCAGCTCTCCCTGATTCACCATCAAAGAGATGCACTTCTGCTGCTCAGCTGTGTTTCATCCTCTCACTCTTCTTCTCTCACATCTATTTTCATTTCTTTGAGAGGCATTCATTAGCCTGTTTTCATACTGCAGATACAGTACATGTCTGTCTGACTGGACACTGTACATGTATGGAGGAGGATGTGTTTCCTCACAGGAAATTAATTTTTCATGCTGACCAGGGTCAAAGGATCTGTTCAGAGCTGGTGTTAGTGTGAGGGATCCAATCATAAGTACGAAGGTGAGAGTGAACCCAAGATGCATTTGAGATATGATCATTCAGACCACATTCAGAGGTCCAGGCCACATGTGGCCTTTGAAACAACTAAAAGCCACTACAACTGGCATGATAAAGAACACACTGTCTGAATTCCATTTGGTTCACTGGGACGCAAATGCGGGCTCTCTTACCTGCCAAGGTAAGCAGCAGATGTTTGTGTTCAACTGATGCCACCACTGATCTAGAGGCCACAACATCCCCCAGACTCCCATAAAAATCAGTCCATTCTGAGAGTGACGCATATGTTTATTTGAATATCGAGAGGTTAAGTGAGATCACACTCAGATCACTCAGAGCTGTCCACTCGTGATCACATCCTGCAGAATAGATGTTAATAATAACAGGCTCCCAACGTCTAATCAACATGTATCTCATTTGTTCAATCCAATGATAGTAAATAAAGATGCTCCCCACAACCAACATATTGATATAAAAATCTAGAATTAAAAAAAATTGCTGTGACACCACAGACAACCATGCATTGCCACAAAAATCAATCGCGAACAAATGTAATAATTGACTGTCTTAAAAAGAGAACTACAAAACTCTGAACATATAAGTGTTATGTATGCCATATCACCGCTGATTTCATTTTTGCAGTCTGTTGACTCCACAGTTCTGGCCTTGAGTTAAACCACACAAAAACTGATAAACAAATACTTTGTCCTGTTTGCTGCTGGCTGGGGTTTATTGGGTTTGGAGAGGCAGCTAGCTGTTTCCCTGTTTCCCCGTTTCCAGTGGCAACAGCGCCTGTTGCTGCTGTATGCTCAGGTGAAACACGCCTGACACACCACAGTGTTGTCATTGATCTACCAGCCGCTGGTTGCCTGCTTATAGAGCGTGAGGTCAGCCTCACTTCCTCAATGGAGTGAAGAGATAGTCTTGATACAGTAAAGAACACGTTTTCATTGAGTGAACAAAAGGTATAAGAACATACAGAATCAGATCAGTGGGTGAAAACAAGGAAACATGGTGGAAATGAAGGACGTAGGTTTGCTGTATGTGTTATATATTATTACTAGACTAAGTTTGTAAGGTTTACTTTCTACTGACTAAGGTTTCAACAGAGCACCAAGAACCAGAGGAGAAAAAAACACAGAAACATTATGTGTACAATTTCATTTCTAGTCCAACGCAATTAAAATAAATGATCTTGCTTCATTTATATTTGTTTCAGATAAAAAATGATTTATTCTACTCATATCTGCATTTTAATAGATATTTTTAATGGATCACATTTTATCAGAAAAACAAAAAAGCACTTTTACTGTCTGTTAAATAGTTTTACTTCAATTTTTGAAGAGGAGTGCATGATTCCCGCATGACTCATATTTAGGCAAGAATTTTTGGTTCCAATTTTCCCTTAGAGTTAGGGAATGAATAAATAAACTGAAGTTTTCAGTGTTTGTAACAATAAAACGTGTATTTATGTCGATCAGCATTTGCCTTGGTAAAGTATGATGTGTAATCAGATCAAACACTGAGTGAACAAACCATAATCAAAGTGTGATGGATTCATTTAGGCCAGAACAATAATGCTGACAGGGACTAGCAGGAACATTGTTCCTCTCAGGTGGTAGTACAGTAGCACTGTCGCCTCACAGTCCCAAGGTACTGGGTTCAGATCCACCTGAGGACCTGGGACTTTTCTGTGGTTAGTCTCCATGTTCTCCCCGTGTCTGTGTGGGTTCTCTCCATGTTCTCCCCGTGTCTGTGTGGGTTCTCTCCATGTTCTCCCCGTGTCTGTGTGGGTTCTCTCCATGTTCTCCCCGTGTCTGTGTGGGTTCCCTCTATGTTCTCCCCGTGTCTGTGTGGGTTCCCTCTATGTTCTCCCCGTGTCTGTGTGCGTTCCCTCTATGTTCTCCCCGTGTCTGTGTGGGTTCCCTCCATGTTCTCCCCGTGTCTGTGTGGGTTCTCTCCATGTTCTCCCCGTGTCTGTGTGGGTTCTCTCCATGTTCTCCCCGTGTCTGTGTGGGTTCTCTCCATGTTCTCCCCGTGTCCGTGTGGGTTCTCTCCATGTTCTCCCTGTCTCTGTGTGGGTTCTCTCCATGTTCTCCCCGTGTCTGTGTGGGTTCTCTCCATGTTCTCCCCGTGTCTGTGTGGGTTCTCTCCATGTTCTCCCCGTGTCTGTGTGCGTTCCCTCCATGTTCTCCCCATGTCTGTGTGGGTTCTCTCCATGTTCTCCCCGTGTCTGTGTGGGTTCTCTCCATGTTCTCCCCGTGTCTGTGTGGGTTCTCTCCATGTTCTCCCCGTGTCTGTGTGGGTTCTCTCCATGTTCTCCCCGTGTCTGTGTGGGTTCCCTCCATGTTCTCCCCGTGTCTGTGTGGGTTCCCTCCAGGTTCTCCCCGTCTCTGTGTGGGTTCCCTCCAGGTTCTCCCCGTCTCTGTGTGGGTTCCCTCCATGTTTTCCCCGTGTCTGTGTGGGTTCCCTCCATGTTCTCCCCGTGTCTGTGTGGGTTCCCTCCATGTTCTTCTCGTGTCTGTGTGGGTTCTCTCCATGTTCTCCCCGTGTCTGTGTGGGTTCTCTCCATGTTCTCCCCGTGTCTGTGTGGGTTCTCTCCATGTTCTCCCCGTGTCTGTGTGGGTTCTCTCCAGGTTCTCCATCTTCCTCCCACTAAAAACATCAGTATAGATAAACTGACTGTAGGTCTGAATGTGAGTCTGAATGGTTGTTGGTCTTTCTATGTGATGAACTGATGACTTGTTCAGGATGAACCCCGCCTCCCACCCACAGTCAGCTGGGATAGGCTCCAGCCCCCCGTGACCCTACAGGATAAGTGGTTACAGAAAATGAATGAATGATTGAATGAATGATCTTCTGAGTAGATTTTGTTTCTCTATTTGAAGTTAATTAGTCACCTGCTGGAAATTGGGATCTAGACCACAACACATATAAACAGCTCTGATCTGAAAATACCAACAACATCATATTTTCATATTCATACAGATATTAGTATTTAAATATGATGATTCAAATGGCCTCACATTAGTGTTGTTTTGTTTTCTTCTGCCTGGTATTTCTTAATTATTGTTTCATTAAAGCAAAGTAATTATGTAACAAACCAATTTCAAAGATAAATTTGATTACTTGTCACATTACAGTACACGCAAGCAATAAATTCAAATGTATATACATCAGCATATATCACTCAGAAACTACATGCAACCACAAAATTGCGATATAAACTAGTTCCGCTGTCTGTCAAACACGTTTCCCCTGAGTGCTCTGACATTTCCATGGCTGCATGTGTCTGCAGTTTCCTTACTGTCAAAGAAAGGCCTGAGGTACTTGTTGTATCCTTTCATCAGCTTCTGAATGGTGGGAGGCAGAATCTCTCCCTCTTTCACTTCTGCGCTGAGCACGGAGCTCTCTAACCACCTGTGAACAAAGGCAAAGAAAGGAGAGAAACATTTACCAGGTGGATTTCTATTCATGACCACCTCACTCTTCACACAATCTGCAAGGAGCATCATATAAACCCTATACATTCCCCCAATGTGGAGCACAGTGGAATACTGTTAATATATCCATGAACTGCTGTAAGAAAGTGAAGATGAAGGTTACACACTGTGTAAGAGGAAGAGTGCACAGCCAAGATATTACTAAATATCAATCAGTCAGACAAAATACTACAATAGTACAAAGTTAGTTATAAAGAAAAGTCTGCGACCCTAATAAAAAGTAAACCACTGTTAGCATTTTATAGCCAAGACCTGTCTCTACGCCATCTTTGTTATTTTACAGTGAACAAATAAAACCAGTCCAGGGTCTGATTTTAAAAACACAGCAACAACTCTACAGGAACTTTTACATGTGCTACTAGAGGCTGGTGGGTCGCCCCGTCCTGTCCTACCGCCTCGCTTCATTCATCATTCAGTGCTGTTACTTCCTCCTTTTCCATACAAAGATGATCGCCCCCCCCCCCCATTCTGCCTTTGTAATGTGTACAGAACGATGAGGTGGAATAAAGGCAACACAGTCCTGCTTTGAACAAACTGTGTAAAAGAGGCTCATGTGTACTAGTGTGATAAGCAAACAAATATTCTATCAGCCAATCAGAAGAACGTTAACTTTCACGAGGTACTCACCTGTATGGTGTGTTCAGGTGCCATATAAAGTCTGATGTTTGTGTTGTTGCAGGTGACAATCATCTGTAACCACTCACACCAGATACGTAATGATAATAAGGGATGGAATGACATTCATCTTGAGCAAGGACAAGCCTCAAGTCAAATATGAGGCAACTGAATGTCCAACTTAAATGTAAGCCCTTTAACACAACCTGGTCAGTGCAGGATAGCTGTTCTGTTCTGATGGTGCCGAATTGGTGTCTGTATAAAAGCAATGAGTTGGCAAAGCAGTAGGACATGACAGGGGTGTGAGGTTTTGACAACATGTTACTTATGAGACCCACAACTGTGAGATTTACAAAGCAGCTAGTAGTAATTAGCAGCTAACCCAAAGAAGATTCAATTCTGTTCGCAAACTAGAGAGACAATACGACATCCAGGAGGTCCTTCACCTCTGAGTAGAGGATGAGATCAAGCACCATATAAAAGGGATGCTAATAATTGTTGTTGCCATGTTATTATACGACTATGTAAAATGCAGATCCTGCTGTGTCCCACGTCAAAGTCACAGACTGGGGTGGCGTTTTGGTTTGTTCAGCATGATTAAACTTCATTGTGGCGCTACTGCAGTTAACTCTGTGAAAAAAGCTCGACAGCAAGTCACAAATAACAGAGCAACATTTTAAAAATGTAAATGTTATTTTCCCTTTATCTCAGACTGACTGGTTTCAGAATATTTTAAAACACCCACGTCTCTGAAAAAAATACTGCCTACATGAGCTTTTTCTGAATGCTGTCCTTAAAGGCACATTGAAGAGTGGGAAGATGATTATATTGCTGGCAATTGCAGCAGGGAAAAGAACACTCATGTGCCTTCCCCAGTGGTATGTGTGTTTATGTATAAATCAGGCTCTAAATACAGAAGGCCTGATCTGCAGAGAGAAAGCCCCGGGGCGCGAGCCGTGATGTAAGAGAGGCAGAGGCAAGACGGATCCGGCCATGTGCAGAGGCAGAAAACCTTCATCTCCACACACTGACAGACGCTTCACTTCAACGCTGCTGTAAAGTCAAATGTGTGATAAAGAGGGAAAGAATACAGCAGCATGGTGGCCTGCTTTTCTTTTCTTTTTAAATCACATAGCATCTTCAAATATCACATTTGTTGATCATTCATCATCGGTATTAAGACAATATGTGCTTGAAAGCATGTAAATGCTATTTAAGATTAATACTAAAATCTTAATTTATTACAATTTAATTGACTGGTGTCAAGATAATTGGTAGTTTCTATGCATTATGGCATTGTTAGCACCCTGGTACATGTAAAAACCTCTGCTTCTTGTCATAAGGAGCTGGAAATGGAGGATCCTCTTTCCTTCTTTGTGCTGTGATGCAACTTCATTTTGTAATAAAGCAATCCAGAAGCTTCCTGACTGTCTGATCCTGTGGGACAAAGTTTTTTCTTGGTGATTACCTTGTTTGTATGTGTTAATTATTGAAATGTCTCAAGAAGACTGTAATGATTAATTGATGATAGAATGCTACATGTAATCCATTATCGTGTTTGCTGCAGGGAGAGGCAGCTGTTGCATTTAATGGAGTTCAAGTCTAAAATAAGTGATTCTAAATAAATCTACAGCCATGGCTCTGTGAGCCTTGAGCTAAATGCTAATGTTAGCATGGCAGGTGCAGTAATGACTACTGTGTTCATCATCCCTATTTAATGTATTAGCATTGGGAACCTTTTCAAACTAGAATGGCACTCAGCAGTGCGATGTTGGTCAAAGCCCAACAGTCACCTTTGATTCAATCAAAACTCATCATTCATTTTAAGTTGAGCTGAAAATAAAGTGTTATCAACTAAAATTAATCTTCTATTGTATAATTTACTTTACTTAAACCTTCCTGACTTTTTTTTTTTTTAGTCTGAATGTCGGTACTAAATTTTATGGTAATCTATTAAATAATTTTTGAGATTATTCATTCATTCAATTCATTGAATCATTCATTCATTATTCAAACGTCAACCAGTTACTCACACTGGGTGAAAATTCATTATCTGTGCTAAATTACATGGAAAAGCATTCAATATTTTACATGAAAACAAAAACGTCAACCTCATGGTGGTGATGAAATAAAAGACAGGGAACAAAATCTTTGGCATACATCATCTCAGGATCATGAATGGCTGTAAAATTAATTCAAATGTACCCGATATTTCGAAGAAGAATGTCCATCCTAAAATCACCATTTTTATGTGTTTAAAATCTGCTGCTCATGATTGACTATAAAGAATCACTGACAGGCTGCAGCCCTGCACCACCTATTGAAAAGAAAAAAGAAAAGAGAAAAGGTCTTGCCCATGGAACCCAGAACTTGTTTCACCTGACTGTGTCAAATCAGCTTAGACATTGGGGCAGATAGCTCCCAGCACATTGTTGCTAGCTGCATGAAGTCTCACTCACATAGCTCCCAGCCTGAAGTTTCAGGCAACAGCCTCGGATGGGAAAACCAAATTAGTGACAGTAGTGACAGCACCCTGCCTGTGGCATCCTGCATTATCAATCTGGGTCATCCTGTGTGACCATTGTTCACAAATGAGTTTGTATATGTGTAATTATATCGGTGGGTTTGTGTGTGTGTGTATTTCAAAATATGTCACTGCAGTGACATACATGGGTAAAGCAGCAAGATGTAAAAAATATAAAACATGGAAATAAAAAATATACATATGGTTAAAAAATTTAATTATAAAAAAGGCTAAAATTCAAGGCAAAAAACAACAAACAATGAAATGTGTCATAAATAACAGATATCGATATTTTACATAAATCATGTTTGATGTCAGTGTTTCGTAGTCTGACTGTTTCTTTGACCAGAATGTGTGTGAGGAGCTCCCCTCTCTCTTTTTCTCCATCCATCTCTATAAATCCCTCGACTCTCTAGAGTCTGGCTGTCTGAACCTTCACTAGCAAACAGGGAGGAGACCTCAGTTCTTCAACCTGCCAAACAGTCACTGAGCCTTGACACTGAAATAAAGAAAAAGATACATCAGCCCAGAATTACACAAGCAACTCATATTAATAACTCATCTTTGTTATTAATGTGCAAGGCAGCATGATTGTGAAGGCGGTGTGATATTTAGGCTGTGTGCCACAGTGGCAGACTGCACTCACATAAATGAATACATGCACACACACACACATCACTCATATTCATGTGCTGCAGGGTCCCTCTCTCCCCAGATGAAAGCAGTCTGCAAAGTGCACGATTTCCCAGAATGCTCGCTGACAGACCTGGTACACCTGACCACCTGGCTGTCTATCAACAATAAGGTGAAACATTGAATACTGACACCTGAGCTGAACAGGGCCTCCACCATTCTAAGTCTCAATATAATGGTTTCAGCGTTTGGTTTTCTAATGATATAATCAGCTTAATATGCATCCTATTTATTATGCAGACATGATATTCAACTGGGGAGGCTTTGAATATCCTGCTTTCTGGAGATACTTCAGAAATTGACGATTTTCTTAGTAAATAGGAAATAATAGACAGTAGTGTGATAGGTGAGTACAGCTTGTAGGGGCATGATAGGATCATCACACAGACACATGCACAGATTTTACAGATTAATCGCATGTGTTAACTGCATCAATGTAGACAGCGCTGGTTTATATCTGTACTTTTTGCATAATCAGAATAAAAAATCCTCCACCAAACATTAATCCAGGTGGAGGAAATATTGCATTTGTCAGGGACTTTATTTGTATGTAGTGATTCACTTTTATGCTGTAATAAGTATTTGGGGCAAAACTACAATGTTGTGATTGCTTGATGTTTGGCTGTGTTAGCATAGTGGTTGGCTAACTTTAGTCTTTATTAATGTCATCATAACAAATGCACATGTACAGCTGTCCATAGTGAATTCTGACATCACTGAAGCTCTGATGTGTGAATGAGAGATAAACAGATGGATGTCAGAGTCATATCTGTGTTCAGAATGGAGCTGGAGGAAGGACATATTAGCATAACTTAGCAGGGAACAAGGGGATACAGCTAGCTCAGACTCTGTCCAACAGTCAAAATCACCGCTATGATCACTTCTGAAGCTCAATGGTTGACATGTTGGATGTAGTTTGTGTAATAAGTACATTTATAAACAGGAAACACAGCCTCTTGTAGGTTTAGGGGAGGTTCAATGGCTGAACTATGTCCAATGTCCAATCAGAACACACTTTGATGTTGTCAGTTAAACCGTGTATTTAATGAGAAGCTTGGTGGATTGCAGTTAGTTCAGTGCTAGCAGAGAGAGAGAAGCGCTAACTACCAAACTACTTGTGGAAAACTTTTGAATATTTTGCATTGTCCAGAACAAGATTCAACCTCATCCTTGGCATCGCAGAACAGAGAAGATTCAACGGTGAACATGTCGACGTGGCAGGACTCACACGCTACTAGCGCATCAAGTAAGGCTAATTCTGTGAAATACTGTTTAGAGAATGCTATGCTAGTCAAGGCTAAAGCTGTTTCGATAGCTTGTTTTGGTTTGTTGGAACAAGTCTTGAATATTATATTATTAATTCATTGAAAAGGTGATAAAATCATTAGCATTTGATATATTCTTTCTTGAAATGGTCTTAAAATGTCAAGCTAACACTGAAACACTTAAGCTAAGGAAGCTAAGTAGGCCTTTGGACTGGGGGGGGGTCCACATTAAGCCCCTCTGAGGGATTTTTTTCTCCTGTCATCACATTGTTTTGTTGCATGTGTTTATTAATTTGTATCTTTTATGTACCAATACAGGTACATGGTTCAGATTAATGAATTAGGTGTGTTTGTTCATGCTGTGTTGACTTAATGACTCCATATATTTTCTCACCATGTTCAACCATGTCTCCTCACAGTGGTTCACACAGGGGATCATTTGCGTAGCAGCTCTTCTGTTTACTCCATTCAGGAGTATATTGGTGAAGGCTGTTATGGCAAAGTGGCCAGGTGCACAAACCTGGCAACCAAAGACCCAGTGGCTGTCAAGATCTTGAAGGACAGCTATTACATCGAGAACGCAGAGAAAGAGGTGAGTTTTTGGAGTCCTGTTGGTTGCTCTGACACACAGTACATCTCCTTTTGTAAAGTCTGCATGCTCCATCAGAGTATTTAGTCTGAACTGTTTCCATGTCTCCTCTTTTCTCCCCAGGCTTCCATGTTAGAGGTGATCAGTGTCCTGAATCCTGACCGCCATAACATAGTCAAGTTCTTGGAGCGGTTCGAGTACGACGGACAGACCTGTCTAGCATTCGAGTCGCTAGACAAGAGTCTACATGATGCACTCCAGGAACGAGACTGGGATCCTCTGTATCTGAATGAGATCCGTCCGATCGCAAAGCAGGTATGTATTATTGTAATAATGAATTGATTATCCATTGATTTACAGCTCTACTACTCATCAATGATGGAGACCCTAAACCCTAATCCTTCACCTTACACAGCAGCAGATGGAATACTAAACCCCAAACTTGTCCTTTCTCCTTTTGTCCCTGCAGCTCTTTGTGGCTTTGGATGCCCTCAAAGGGCTTGGTATCCTGCATGCTGACCTGAAACCAGACAACATCATGTTTGTCAACAGGCAGGACCAGCCCTCCAGGATTAAAGTCATAGACTTTGGTGAGGCCATTTCAGCCTCCAGTGTCCAGCCTGGGGCTGAGCTGCAGCCACTTGGATACAGGTATATTCATCCTGCACAGCTCATTTGTTAATAGAGAGTTTATGTCATTCTTTTAAACATCCATGTTGTTATTTTGGTCCTCCACGCTTTCCTACAGATTTCTCATCTTTGACTCTTATCATCCCCTCTCAGGGCTCCAGAGATCGTCCTTGGCCTCCCCTTCACTGAGGCTATCGATGTTTGGGGAGTCGGCTGCATCCTTGCCTTCCTCTTCCTGGCTGATGACATCTTCCCAGCTGACTCTGAGTATCGGATGGTAGGTCAGATACCTCAGACAAATGTATTCAACCAAGTGAGGACTTTAAACAAAATGTCACCTGATGTGATTCTGTATTTTTTGTCTTCAGATGCATTCCATGCTTGAGGTTCTGGGTCAACCGGCGGACCACCTGCTCCATGCTGGGAAATTTACCCAGAACCATTTCAGTGTGGAGGAGACTGACGATGGGCTAACATGGAGGCTAAGGGTTGAGTAGCCATGTCCTTCTTTGTTTGAGTTGATTATTTTATTCTATTTGAGCTCATTTAAAGTGATTCTCATACATGTTTTGTCCCTTTAGGAGTCAGGATATAAAGCTGCTGGTTGGACTCTGGATAGCCTGGTTGATGTAAGTACTATCAGTTGTTTGAGTTAAGACTGAATCTTTTGAATTATCTGTTTCTGAGAGGTAGGGACTGGATTTACTGAACAGAATCTGTTTCCAAATCCAGTACTATCCAAAAGAGAGCGCTGCTGAGGCTGAGGACACGAAGGCTTTTGTGGACCTCCTGAAAAGGCTGCTGCATCTTGATGGGGATCAGAGAATCTCTGCCCGTGAAGCTCTGCAGCACCCTTTTATTACGATGTCCCACCTGACCGACCGCCCTGACAGCAGCTCCTAGTAAGTGAACGTGTCTGCTACTAATATCACATATGGTTGGGTAGAATGATGGATACATTAATTGATTGACTGCTTCACTAATTGATTGTCAAACTTGATCCAGTCTGACCACAGCCCAATCCATGATGACCGTCTGCTCAACGGAGGAGTCAGAGGACCGGGTGGACACCTCTTTGGCTTTGCAACATGGCCAAGAGTTACTTGGTAGGTTTCATGTCAGATGTTTACCCTCTGCTGCTAATAATGACATCCCAGTCAGCAGGTTTTCTGATGAAATATCTGTCTTCTATGACCATTGTCCCACCATAGGGTCATCATCTGGTGGAGTTCCTGTCACTTCCTCCAATGACGAAGACCCAGCTCCACAATGCCATGATGAAGAGCTACCCATAGAGTCATCTGATGGTCTGGATCTGTCATCTCTGGATAAAGTACTACCGGGAACTGATACAGCCTCGGCCTCTTCCAGTTGGCCTAAAAACGTGATGGAGAGGATTCACAGATTCTTCCATCGAATCACTTCCTTTTGTTGCTGTTTGCATCCACCTGAGGACGACTGAGTAAGTGTTTGTTATTTCTTCTAATTTTATTTTCTATTTTTATGATTAACTTTGTGTCGTTACTTTGACTTTTTCTCATTTATAAATCAATAAGTGTATTTTTCTTATTCATAAATAAATATGTGCTTTCAAATCCCTCAGGTTACCGTGACTGTGATTGGATCTACTGCTGGGACCATGGTTGACCTCTGAGACGACTCTCTCCAGGAATCTATCTCTCAATCTTTCTCTCTCTCTCCTCTCTCTCTCTCTCTAACCATCTATCTCCCAATCTTTCTCTCTCTCTCTAACCATCCATCTCCCAATCTTTCTCTCTCTCTCTAACCATCCATCTCCCAATCTTTCTCTCTCTCTCTAACCATCTATCTCCCGATCTTTCTCTCTCTCTCCCTTCCTCTCCCTCTCTCTCTAACCATCTATCTCCCTATCGTTCTCTCTCTCTCCCTCCCTCTCCCACTCTATCCAACCAACTATCTCCAATTATTTCTCCCTTCCTCTCCCTCTCCCTCTCTCTGTCTAACCATCTATTTCCCAATCTTTCTCTCTCTCTCCCTCTCTCTCTCTAACCATCTATCTCCCAATCTTTCTCTCTCTCTCTCCCTCTCTCTCTCTAACCATCTCTCTCCCAATATTTCTCTCTCTCTCTAACCATCTATCTCCCAATCTTTCTCTCTCTCTCTAACCATCTATCTCCCAATCTTTCTCTCTCTCTCTCCCTCTTTCTCTCTAACCATCTCTCTCCCAATATTTCTCTCTCTCTCTAACCATCTATCTCCCAATCTTTCTCTCTCTCTCTAACCATCTATCTCCCAATCGTTCTCTCTCTCTCTCCCTCTCTCTCTCTAACCATCTCTCTCCCAATCTTTCTCTCTCTCTCTAACCATCTATCTCCCAATCTTTCTCTCTAACCATCTATGTCCCTATCGTTCTCTCTCTCTCCCTCCCTCTCCCTCTAACCATCTATCTCCCAATCTTTCTCTCTCTCTCCCTCTCTCTCTCTAACCATCTATCTCCCAATCTTTCTCTCTCTCTCCCTCTCTCTCTCTAACCATCTATCTCACAATCTTTCTCTCTCTCTCTAACCATCTATCTCCCAATCGTTCTCTCTCTCCCTCCCTCTCTCTCTAACCATCTATCTCCCAATCTTTCTCTCTCTCTCTTCCTCTCTCTCTCTCTTTATCTGTTTCACCCCAACCGGTCAAAGCAGAGGGCCGTCCACCATGAGTCTCGGATCTGCTCGATGGTTTCTGCCTTTTAGAAAAGGCAGTTTTTCCTCGCCACTGTCGCCAAGTGCTTGCTCATGGTGGATTGTTGGGTCCCTGTATATAGATACCTTGAATTGAATTGGATTGGACTGAATTGAATTGAATAAGTGAATCACAATGGAGACTACATTTACTATATATTATGCACCTCTGGAAATCTGAACTTTTTTTAGCATCTGAAATTGAGAAAAATATGTATATTTTTTCACCATTTAAATATGAATATGTGTATTCTTTCCACTTTATAAATAATGTGTATTTTCTAAATTTCTTAAATAACTGTGTATTTTTTACTGTTTATAAATAACTATATATTTTTTCCAATTTTTAAATAACTGTGTATTTTTTACTATTTATAAATAACTGTATTTTTTCCAATTTTTAAATAACTTTTTCCTATTTTAATAAAATTTTCCCATTCATAAATATTTGTATTTTTCCCATTCATAACTATTTGCATTTTTTTCCCTTTTATAAATGAATAAATATAATTTTGTATGAATACTGTCAACATGCTGTGTTCATTATATCTTCACACAAACTTTGATAAACTACATTGTAACATTTGTACCCACTGAATTTCAAAAGAAAAAAAACATGTCACATGTCACAGTTCTAACGTGCACCTTTGTTGTTGGTTTATAATCCTGATGACTATTTAAAATTTGAAAAGCTATTTTAGATTCTACATCTAATGTCATGTGAAACATTGTGTTGGTTATTACTCATAGTGACTGTTGTGGGAGCATGAATACAGTTTTAAAATATTACCTGTAGGGTGATTTTTATTTATATACAGTGCTCTGAAAAAGTATCAGAACTTCTCCTGATTTCTTCTATTTTTGTGTGTATCTTATACTAAATTGACAAAATTTAACATGAAACAAAGGCATCCTTAGTAAACACACAATGTAAGTTTTAAATGACAATGTAAAATACACATGTACATATACAATATGTACATACTACCGCAATGTAGTGAAACTTGTGTTCTGTCTGTAACCCATCCCAGACCAACCCCTGCTCCAGGCCAGGGCTTATATTTAACCAACTATTTAGATACTGTTGTTTTAGTTGACAGCTCAAGTAAAATAATGCAAACCACCAATCATAAAAGACATACTGTAATAATGGAAACCCTACATGTTAATCTACAACATTATGCATACACCTGTACCCCAGTGTAAGCCCTCCATACTTAAAGGTGTTCGAAGTGGTTCACTTTGCATCAGGGATACTTAGCTTCTTCTGGAGGATAGGGAGTTACAGTAATCAAGCTAAGAGGTAATAAAGCCATGAGTAACTCTCTTAAAACCTTTGGGAGACAGTCAGGCCTTGACCTTGGCTACAAGTCTGAACAGATTAAAATTAGTTTTAAACACAGAAGTAATCTGTTGGTCAAATTTGAGGGAACTGTCAAGAATCTTAACAGAGGATCGACTGAATCGAATTAAAGGGCTACGAGTAGCATCAGGCCTACTTAGACTTTTCTTTACACTTGTCAATATAATTAAACTATACTTAAGTATAATTGTATTAAGTACATCTCTGGTAAGTACATATGTTGTAAAAAGTAGACTAAAAGTATACTTATAAGTATACTATAATTTTTAGTTTAAAAGAAATATACTAATAGCACACTTAACTAAACTTATTTTTTCAAGGGAAGGTTGTACCAGTCTATCTGGCCTCTGTTGGACTTTGAAGGGGGACCCTCTGCACTGGTAGGGGTCCTGCTGCTTGAGCTTGGCCCAACATTCCAGGCAACCACTGAGACCCGATCTTCAGTGTTAATTGGGCCACCAGTGGCTGCTGAGCCAGTGTTTGTGGCCAAATCACTGCTGATTGATTGATTGAATCACTCAGTGATTGATTCTTGGGACTCCTTAGTTTCTGGGCTGGCTGGGGGTGTTTGGAATATAAACCACTATCATTACTGCATGTCTTTTCTGTACTGCCTGTCCTTTTGTCCTTGTCTGTCTTGTTTTGTGTGTGTTTCACTCATGGTGGATCAACACCCTCTTTGATGAGAGATGGGTATTAGTTCTAAATAAAATGTAATAGGCTAGTTTTTCAAAGAGGGCTGGTGTAGTTCACATGCACAGATCTTATCTGCTGCAAGATCAAACTGCTGCTGCAAACATACTGGGATGATCTGCATCTCGCTCTCGACCCTGAGCAGGACAAGCTATATTTTAAAGGGATTGGATGGGTTGCATGGTTTTAAATGAAATTAAATAATTTTCAACATTATGTTTGGCATTTGTGATGCATAATAGCATAATTAATATAATTTGGGTATGGGGATGTAGTTTGGACGTTGGCCCAGCTGGAATGTTTGAGCTGATCTGTCTGCTCCCTTCACTGGTGACAGGAGTTTTCTTAGTTAGAGGAGACAGTTGGAGGTTGGAGTTGGAGCGGGAATGACTACAGTGGTGAGCTGGGGCCTCTTTTATAAAACTGAGCGTAGATTCCATCCTAAAACATTTCATACTCACAGACCTCAGAACACAAGAACATATTTAGATCTATAAAACCATCCGGCGCACAACTGTACGCAGTCTTCTCTTCATAAATACCAACCTGTTGTGAATTGTGAGTATAGTCTCCTCCCAGCGTCGTCCCACTACTCCTCCCAGTGTTGTCCCACAATCCTCCATAAAAAGTCAATGCTAAATAGCTCATGAATATACTGATGTTGTTAAGGAGCCTTTGTTGGACTATCAGTGATGATGATGATGATGATGATGATGAGTATGAAGAAGAAAGCAGAGTTTGCAGAGTGTGAGTTAGAGGTTCTCATTACCGTAAAACTGTTTTGTTTGCTTAGCAGTGGAATATCAAATAAAAGGAAACAGGCTGAAGGTATTGGGTAATACTGTAGACTGACATGCTGTCTAGCCAATCAGAGAGCTAGAATTAGTAGCTACGGTGTCACTGTTTGAGTGATCATCAAGGTTGGTTGAGATTCTCTGGTGTTACTTGCTCAGAGCTCATGTTGATGTTGTGCAGTGTGTTAATAAAACACGGTTAAAGGACAAGTCAGCTGTGTCTCCAGCAGTTAGTCTGACAGAAGCATGTGGTGGATGGTGAACAGGGTTGGATCAAACAACCAACTGTTGCAGAGTCAAAAAGAAGGTCAAAAACACACAGCTGAAAAAAGAGAGATGGAATGGTTCCTAAAATTCAGAACATGTTTTTATCAACCAAATATTCTGCTTCTGTCCATATTTGTTGGTTTTTAGCATTAAAAACAACATTTTGACTGCAGTCAGAAATTGTTTGACACACAGAGGAAAAGTCTCACCTCCTGACTGACACAATGCTGACATTCAATTAAAGATGGAACAAATAATTCAACCATATCTGCATCAAACAATATAATGACATTAAATTACATTTACATATTATAACACATAAATATAGACTATATCCACCATCAGAGGCAGGCCTATACATTATGAAATATATATGTGCTGATGTGTGTTTTACATTCTGTGTTTTTACTTCTGACTGAACTTTATTTAGTGATAAAACCATGGAGTGTCTCTGATTCTGACTCTACAGCAGGGTGAAATTTTACGTAGAAATCTGAACCTTTTTCTCTGTAAATACCCACGTTTGTGGCGAAAGATGTTTTCACACATTTCACCTCTGTTTACACTACTTTTTTGTGTGTAGCAGCCTTTAGAAATGAGGCCCCAGGTGAGGATTCTCTCTACTCACTTGAGCAAATTATCTGTTCTGCTATGAAACAGCCTTCCTGACCTTGTCAAAAAAGGAAACTCACCAACAAGAGTCAGGATCTGTCCTGCCTCTGAAGGTCAATATCATCCTCCATCACAATGTTTCGCTGTAGATATCGCCTAAACCAGTTCAGTAGACATTGCCCAACCCTATTCTGTTCATTACTAACAAAAATGGCATCACTTCCTGTGAGCCATGAGCAACCCAGCATAGCTGCTTCCCTTTATTCTATACTGTGCATTCTATGTCCTATAGGCTATGTTGCTGCGTCTTGCATTTGATGTTGGTGGGTGGAGGAATAGGTTCGGACAGAGTCATACAGGGGTGCCAGAGTGACTTGGAATGAAGGACTCAAACCCCGTGGGGGAATTAGCCTTTTCAGATCCTGTTTTATCACATAGCCTCCCCACAGACCTCCTCCCATCCCCCTACTCCTCTTCCCAGTCTCCAATGCACACAAGGCATCAGTCCAGGCAGCACTTGCACATTTCACAACAGATTTAGTCAGTTGAACACAACCCCTGCAGAGAGCTGAGTAACACTCTCTGTGGAGCGGCTTCTCCCTCTCCTTCCATTCTTCCTCGCACTCAGCAAATACATCCAACTCCAACCGGCTTATGATTCTTCTATCTTTGATTCATATCATTCCTCAAACTGCCTCAGCTGGCCTCCCCCCTGCTGCAGCGAAATGACTGCAGCCATTGGCACGCTATAATGCATGAGCCTCACAAACAAGTACAACACGTGTGTTTTGTGTACAAGCAGGGACCAATTTCATTGGATATACCCCAATTCAGGAGCATGAGCAAATCTGCTGAGCAGAGTGGGATTAGTTTCTCCATTCGTTGCTAAGGTCAACATGTCATATTGTGATATGGTAAAGCTTCCCTCCTCATACGACCAATTACAGTCATGATACAAAGCATTTACAGAGTTCCTCCTTATGGGATTGGTTCCAGTTACATGGGTCGTGTTGATTTAAATATGACTGACTTCCTGTGTAAAGTAGGCCATAAGTCAGATGACGTGTCCATTGTCTAGTGACAGGCTGCTGGAGAGGTGCTGGCATTAGCTTACTCCTAAAGGTGTGCTATATATTCGCCCCAAACTGGATGTTTCATCTGTCAAGTTGCATTAAATATCTTCTTTTCTTCTTTTGCAGAGAATAGTCATTTTTGCCCAGTGTGAAATGGGATTGGAGGGAAGTGGCTGCTGCTCTCATACACAGAGATTATTCTCTCACTCATCAGGGACTTTCCAGGCTTCCTCAGACCCCTCAGCACTCCACGCATGGAGATGCAGATGCAGGCAACCAGGCACCACAGAAAAGTCCTCTTCAGTTGATGTTGCACGCTTTTGTGGATAAAAGCAGCTGTTTCTCCCTTTCATGCTATCTGAGCAGCTCCTTAAGCCCATCTGCATAGGAAAATAGACCATTTACTGTCTGCGTAAGCCTACTGATGTCTGAACTGAGGAAAAATCTGAGTTGTGACATAAAGAAGTGTAAAAAGAAGCCTGATGTGGAATCATATTGGCAAGTTGGTTATAATTCAACAATGTAAGGGAGAAATATCATTACGGTCATTTTGCCTGGATGACAAGACTTCATATGCATAGCAATCCTGATGGTTTACTTTAAAGGGACAGTTTACTTACCATATATATGTAGATTGTTTTGGGGATATTGACACACGTACTGGTGACAGTGTGGGTTGTAGGCGTTGACGGCATCCTCCTTGGGTGAGCTGCAGTATTAAATATCAGCAGGCTCTCATACATTAATGGATGCACACTTCCCTCTGCACAACAATGCAATAGAAAGAAAACAGTTCCTACATAAAACTACTCACAACAAATTTTATAGATTAATACATTCTCTTTCCAGCTCATCACAAAGTGACGTTGTCATGACGTTGTGCAGGTCACCCCTTGAGTGTTTGAAAGCCTTCCAGCCACAAAGCTGGAACTTTCTAAAGCATGTTTAACATGATATAACACTTTAAATGTACGCACAAAAACGACATGGAGTTTAGGAGAATATTGGTGACATGTGTTTCCATGATTGACTGATTTTTTTAAGTTTTGAGTCTGAAAACACAATATTTAGAGAAATAGCCATGATTGCATTACACAACTAATCCCAAATGACCCCTCCCCTGTTAGACCAACTCAAAATCATGCCTCAGCTGTGGCAACATGACCAGGATAGTGCAACTGGCATGCTGGAGGGGCTGAAAGTCCACTAGAGGGTGGAGGGTGGAGAATGATCTCCAGCGTTCTGAACTGAGGCAGGGGAACACGATTTAGACTTAGCAGCAACTCCAGGCAGCTCTGATGACCCATGGGATGACCCATGGGATGACCCATGGGATGACCCATGGGATGACCCATGGGATGACATCCAGAGGTTGTGAGGAGGCAGATTACTGCTGTAATCAATGGAACACACATGAACACACACTAATTACTGATTGTGTTAAATGTTGAAAATGAGCTGT
>CM075193.1:26063116-26095616 GCA_037577475.1 Chaunax sp. Z400
TGGGATGTGAGCCTGGACAAGACCAAGAACTCACTAGAGAGATCCGCCAGGAGGAGCGTGAAAGTGTTGCTGGAGTGAGGGACATCTGGAATAACCTGCTTAGCCTGTTACCAGAGGAAAATGGATGGATGGATACAGGCAGCAGAGTCTCTCTGTGATCCTCTCACAGAGCACAGGGGCTACAATATAGTATAGAAATTAGTATATCTAGTACGTAGTTCAGAGCATGTTATAGATTTGCGGCTTGGAAGGAAAGGTTGAGGTTGTGGCAAGTTAACTTAAGTTAAGTTATGGTACAGTTTAGGTGACTTAAAGACCTGGTGAAGGTTAAAGAAATGCTGATGGAACAACAAAGTTAAAAACCCTACTTTATCTTCAGATGTGAAATGTGAGACGTCAAAATGATGAAGTCCAAAATGAAGATGATACTAAGATGGAATTTGGAAACGGAGGCCGTTTGGGAATGTCAAATGCATGAATGATTTGATTACCTCTGCCAAGGAGGTTTTATTTGTTTTCTTCTGCATTTGTTTGTTTGTCTGTTTTTTTGTTTGTTTGTTTTTTAGATTGTTGGCAAAAACTACTGGAAAAAGGTTGGACATGTGCCATGAAAGAAGTCATTACATTTTAGGAGTGGATCCGGACAAAGGGGAGGATTTTTAAAAAAACTTTCTACAAGATCACATTTTTCAAGTTCCATGAATGACTGAACTGTTGAATAGACAGGATTGTTTGGCCTTGGCGTAGGTATGTACTCTACTGAGTGCCATTCTAATTCAACAAATGAAATTCACAAGATTCAAATGACTTTCATGGTGAAAGTATATCATTTATAAATAAGACTGAGCTTGAAACTATATCCTCTGCCAATAGAGGAATTCAATTCAGTACCTCGTCTGTCAAAAGGTCTTTAGGTCTACACATCTTATTGGTGGTAAGTGTTTGTATTGTTCCTGAGCAATCAGTTATGAGTTGACGACACACTGCTCTAACAGAGATAAAGAGGCCCATAAGTACATGCAGCCCTTTAGTTCAGAAACTTTAACACTTTAATCAGGTCTAGAGTGAGAAAATTCCTTGCTGAGTGAAAATATAAGTGGCAATGGTATCATGACGAACCGCTGTGAAAATGGAAATGGCAGAGATTTTGTTTCAGATAGGGAACCTACAGTTAAACTTCACGAACACGGAAAAATGGTTTTCAGTTCGCTTTGCTGCAGGAAATGATAAATGAAGAACTTCTAATAGGCGACGCCATTTCTAACAGGCTCTGTGGTCAAAAGAAAGATTGTGTGAAATTTAAAAGAACCTTTTTTGTCTCATTATTTAACTCTGAGGAAGTGAGGCTCAAGTATTTTTTATTTAAGGCTTCCTCCTTGACCTGCCTCTTACTCACACAGCATTATTGTGTGATGGACCAAAACAATGTATCAGTACAGTACCAGAACCACAGCAGAATCTGACCATTTAACAACGTGACCTAGCATTCAATGAAACTGAAAAACTGTTGAAATCCTTAAGTTAACTGGAAATATTCAGCTACTCTGAGCCGTGGATACCCTCTGAAGCATCAGTGGTGTTTTAGTAGCTCTGACAGCAGCGAGCAGCCTCAAGTTTAACTTGATGGAGGCAGTAAAAATGAGGATCACTTCCAGTCTCAGAGTTACATTTGATCCCCAGGAAACTCACAGTTCAAAAAGTGCTGCAGAGACATTCTCTGATCCAAATTAGCAATGAAAACACTTCACAAACAGAATGTTCCTTTTAATGCACAACATTAACAGCTCCTAATAAATTAATTTTAATAAGTGACTCTAAAAGCCTTTTATTTCTTTAACAAGCAACAACAAAAAATAAAAAAAGCACAGACACGGCACCAGGATTTCAATATCAGATGAGCCAAAGTAGTTTTATCTGGGCCTTTAATTATAGATCTTAATACTGTTTGCCTTCCTTTGACAGTTTCCAACTAGTCTCACTAAAACATAAATAAATGAAATCATTCTATGGAAGGAAAAGGTGTGTCTGGTTCATTATGACATTTTAAATCTTATTCTAAAAATGTTCAATGCAGAGACATCTTGTTATTTATCTGCAACACTTTGTATACATTAGCCCACAAGAGGCCCATTCTGGCATATTGCATACTGACATCTGCTGCTGAACACCCTGTACAGTAAACCTGTGTGGGCCTGGGCTGCTGTAAAATGGGCTGTTGTGTTTGATCCAGACTTTACACATGATAGTAGCCTGATGAATGTTTCTGTATTTGTGTATCAAAACATTCATTTTAATAATAATTCAATATTAACTATAAGAAGATGTGTTCTCCCAGTCATTCAGGATGGTCCATCTAAGAGGATGGCTCCAGACCAGTTAGGACCAATAGTGCAATATTCCCTCAAGTTGTTCCTCCTCATGTGCCTGAGTCATTCTCCAGAAACAGAAGAATCTTGGTGATACAAATCCACTGAACCTATTCCTGCTTACATACTTAACATTTCTATAGCAACAAATAACATCTATATATGATGAATCCACAACCAGTCAAGTTGAATGTATTCCTATTATTTACAGAATTCATGTTTTTTTTCATCAGTGTTACCTTTAATGTAAGCAACAATACATGTTGAAAAATATAATTCATTATTTACATTTTTACGTATTTAATGACTACATCACCAATAAAGATAGAAAATATTGCTAATATATTGCTAAAGTAAAAAAAACTAAAAACACTGTTGACACATTTCACCAGCAGCGACCTCACACATCCATCTGCTGCCTGTATAATCTCTGGAGTACTGTAATAATGCATTGATGTTATTAATAATAAACAGGTATTTTTGAACATTTAAACATTGTAGTTAATATGTGTATCACAAACATAATTGTGATTGACATTTACACAACTTTTAAATGAAAAGCATGTGGATCTGTGTTATAGTTTTGAGTTTTGAAGGTTCTGTGTTTTCTGTTTCCTGTTTTATTTTGATAGTTATATTCTCCATGTTGTCTCTTTTACTTTACACTCTTTGTTTTCCCTTGAGATTACTTTCACCTGTATTCAGCACCTGTTCCTGATCGACCCTCCTTACCTCTGTGTATTTAGTCTGTGGTCTCCTGTTATTCCTGACAATTCTCTGTATTTTCTACATGGTTTTTGCAGGACTGTAAGTTATTTCCTTGTGGTTTTTTGCTTATGATTTTGAATTGAACTTATTAGTTCACAAATTTTTGACTCTATTTTTATTTTTGGATGTGAGTCTACTTTGCCTGTTTTTTTGGATTTACCTTAGTGTTTGCTTCTTGCTTTTGGATTTGATTCTTTGGATTTGTTACCTCCTGTGTTCCACACCATGTCGTGGTTTTTTGCCTTTGCTTCTGATTTTGGACTGTTTGAATGTTTTTTGTATTAAATATTATGCACTAAACTCTCTGCCTCTGTGTTGTCTGTGTTTGGGACCTTTTTTTAACCGTCTCTCATAACAGGGTGATCAAAATGACAAGATAATTCCTTGAACCTGGCATTTTAAATAAATAGCAGGAATGTCAAATTTGACCATTAGATGGATACACTTTGTTTTCTCATTGCTCAAACAGTCTTTAATTTATTTAACATACATAATGTGGTCAACTTAAAGGATCTTGGTGTCTGGAAAAATGAGTGAGTACTTTCCATTGTTGTTGTCGATCCTCTGAAACATTTCTTTCTGTGGAGTCAGGTTTGATTATCTGAACATAGTGTTACAGTAATGTCTCAAGTGACGATCAGTATAAAATCTAGCATGCAATGATTTCCTGTACTTGAGTAAGTCATGTCTCTCCAGTTAAGTAACTCATTAATAGCACAGTGTGAGCCTTTAATATGCATGAAGTAGACCAGTATAATTATATCTAGAGGTTCCTGTATGCATCATTATGTAGTTACTTTTTATTTAGCCTGTATTGAGAGAGTGGGTTGCTAAATGACTCTGAACAGGAACACAGCTATGTGTGGTTAAATAATGCATATGTGTTAATAACATACATATGGGCCCTTTCCACCCTGCGGCTGTTTTAACAAAGACATTTAAAGTTAATCATATAATTGGAAATTAAAGGAGGACTATGTGGATAATTTTTTTGACCTTATCATGAATTATTCTAATAAGGCTAAACCCTCCACCAAACTGGGGTTGTCATTATAGCTTAGCATCCATAATTAACAGTGGCAGCTGTGTGCATAAGGCACTACACATAGTAAGAGTAATATTTGAAGTATGGAGTATATTTTTAAGCCTTGCAAAAAAATTTGTGTTGAAGAAAGTGGAAAAAATTAGAACCTGAGAACCTACTTTTTGAGGTAATCAAACAACTAACTAATAAACCAACCAACCTATTAACCAACCAACCAATCAAACCATTAACCAACCAACCAACCAACCTATTAACCAACCAATCAACCAACCAACCAACCTATAATCAACCAACCAATTAACCAACCAATCATCCTATTAACCAAACAACCAGCCAACATATTAACCAACCAACCAACCTATTAACCAACCAGCCAGCCTATCAACTAACCAACCTATTAACCAACCAATCAACCAACCAATCAACCAACCAACAAACATATAATCAACCAACCAATTAACCAACCAATCATCCTATTAACCAAACAACCAGCCAACATATTAACCAACCAACCACACAACCAATCAACCAACCAACCTATTAACCAACCAACCAGCCTATTAACTAACCAGCCTATTACCCAACCATTCAATCAACCAAGCAACATACTAACCAAACAATCAAGCTAGCAACCTATTAACCAACCAACCTATTTACCAACCAACCCATTAACCAACCAACCAACCTATTAACCAACCAGCCAACCAACCTATTAACCAACCAACCAAACAACCAATCAACCAACCAACCAGTCAACCAACCAACCAACCAACCTATTAACCAACCAACCAGTTTGTGGAAATTGGTTAAACTTCTCTGAAGAAGAAACTGTTATTTTGTCACATACAATCATACACACAGTACAATGTAGTGTAATAGGTTCTCTGCATTTGACCCATCCCTGAGGAGCAGTAGGCAGCCCTTATGGTGCCCGGGGAGCAAACTGGGGCTCAGTATCTTGCTCCAGGATACTTTGACATGTAGACTGCTGATAGGTGGACGAGTGGTGAGTCTATGTGCTATGGAGAAGATGACCAGCCCTCAGAGTCACCTTAAAATCATGTTTCCATGGAAAACGCAAATAAAATATATTCATAGAAAGTTCAAAATGTCAAAAGCCAAAGGTACACTTATCATATAGATAACGTATGGGTAAGGTTTGGTGAATCTATGTTTAGTTTCTGAGATATTCACTGGACAAACAAATGATTACGGACTGCCAGACAGACAGACAGACAGACAGACAGACAGACGGACATGACGACAACCAAGTCATGTTTTTGTCGTGGGGATACAAATGCATGCATAAGGCAGTCTCTGCAGACCAAGCCTTTGCAGAAGTTTGCAGGCATTTAACTCCAACTGAAACAAAAAGAAGAGGATTAGCAACTAAAACTACATACAACAACATACAACTCACTATGCAATGTTATAACCTTCCAGACTCTGTGTGTATAAAGATCCTGGAAAGATGATTTACTCTGGCCTGCATCCAATCAGCAACCCCAGAGGAGAAGGCTTGACTTTCATGATAGGAATTCTACTCTCTGCAGTAGAATATGATGGTACTACAACCACTTACACCAACATACTGTATGTGTATGTCCTCTGTATTGAGGCTGTGACCTTCACAGTGCTCAAACTGCCTGGACCCTCACCTTACAGAAAGAGTACCTTGTTACAGGTCACAATCAACCAAAGCTTATAAAGGCTCATTCATCGCCTAGACGAGGCTCACAAAGACATATGAATGACCTGCTTGAGCTCCATGGAGAGACCGATGTCTTTCTTCATATAAAATATATTTCATTGTTGGAACTGATTTCCATGATAACAAATGCTTCAGTGTCAATCCAGCTTCAGACGTTGTGCTCTCATGTTCCTGTGGCTCTCAGTGAAAACCATGGCAGATTTGGAGCGTTGCTGTTTTCCCGCAGTCAAAAGAACAAAGAAAGAACTTCAAGAGGAGACGTTGAGGATCACCGCTGAGCTCGTAATTTAAAAAAGAGCAAGAGCTACTGCTTTAAAAAGAAAAATGTGCTTTGACATCTGAGGCAGTCAGCCCTGTGACTGGTAGACAGTTTACTGATGTCGACTAAGCAATGGGGCACAACACACATACACTTAAAGATTATCATGTATTACTATACTGTGCTTCATCCAATCACTATCTACACAAACTCCTTTTCAACTAGAAAACACTTATAGAACATACAACCACCAGCAGCATCGTCATTAAAACCTAAAAAAAAATTGAAAAATAGTTTCCAGGCAATGTCAAAACAAAATGAAACACACAGGTTCATCAGATGTGTATCACAACCTCCTCAAAGCTTTTGATCAAGAAATTGGCCTAAATTGTTAAGATCAGATGGGTCAAGGTTGGGTTTCTTTAAAATAGGTTAGACCCCAGCATCTTTAAAAACCGATGAGAAAATGCCTTCTGCTAGGGATTTATCAATAAACACTCAAATATTGGGCCGAACCGTGTCAATAACTTTTTCTTTTGTCCCCACCTGCAAGAAACACTAAAGAAATTTTAAAAACCTCTCACACATTTCCTGAGATGCATTGATAAAATCTCAAGGAGGGGATGATGACCAAGTTTAGTACCTTTATTACCTTGAATCAAATTCTGGGGTTAGTGAGATTTGTTAAAATTAAGTTGGATAAAAGGAAGCTGTAGCTTCTTTAACTGCCTTTTGATAATTATTTGATGCATATTTCAAAATTTAATAAAAAAAATTCAATCCTGTTTTTTGGGGTTTTTTTTCCATTTCTTTCCTTTCTATCTACAATCTCATTGCAGTTCTTGGATGGACTCATTTAGCCTGGGTTGGTGCTATATTTGACTTTTTGTTTCTGTAAGAGGAAACAGTCCAGGACAGATTGACGGGTGTAAAATTACAAAGGGAGACGAGCTCCTCTATCTTAAAATGTGGGTTAAAGCAGTTAAAGAAGCAGCAGTAAAAAAGCTCTGAAAATTTGCTAGCAGATGTAAAATTAAAAACCCAACGGCTAGACCAAGTATGTTCAGTCACTGTAGCAGCTCTGTGAGGGTGAGCTCACAATGATCACAATATGTAATATAATGTTTTCTATAGGTTCACCACCCTTGTTTAGCAGACAGAGCTGAGGCTGCTGTGAATATCATTAGTTTTGGATCTAAGCCTGGCATGTTTTCTTTTAGTTTACACTAAATCAGATGCTTTTGGCAACAAAGTAGAGGAACAGGGACATTAAATGCTAGTACTGGTTGTGCAAAGAAGTGCCTCCCTGTACAGAGTATATCTTCTAACAGTGACAACCAGAGGGGTTGCCTTATCTCAAATGGGCAGAGTGGATTCTGTGCTTTCAAAATACAAGAAGAGGAGAGGCTTCTCTTCCCACTAACACCAAACATCCCATCGTTCTCTCCAAGTGACGTCTGCAGAGATTATAATACCAACTGTGTGCAATGATCCACGGGATGCTGGATCCTGCCTAATCGGCTCCGCTCTGCAGCAGCTTGATGCAGCAATGGAACTTCAATACTTCTAGTCTGGTGCATAGGGAGTCATTAATTATTGATGGTTCACAAGAAAATGATACAAGTGAAAAGCTCTCTATCTTCTCCTCAGCTCACCACAAACACAGCACTGGTCTGACATGACATTTATTTCTGCTTCCTGTCTGTAAACAGACCTCTGTGGCTGCAGACCCCAGTGGGCGTCGGCTGAACTCCTTCTGTAGGCGGTCTTACCTGCTAATGAGGAGGATGGTGAATACGGTCCCAACAGATACAGAGAAAACCATGGCTGCTGAAGGAGTGGAGATGCCACGTGGAGTTTATCTGAAATAAAAGCACACAAGGGAAAATAAGATGCACTTTAGAGGGATGGGACTGATGATTATGTTCCCTTTGAAACCAGTGACAGATTCATATCAGAAAGGATTTAAGATACAGTAGCAGTGCTGCTAATCCACTGACTACTGCATCCTCCTTTTCAGAAGTTTTCAGACTGAATCAACTGGCACTTATCACATTTAATCTGAGCCCCTTTTCCTATCTTTAATCTTTACAGTCTACGTTTGTACTAGGATGAGATCTATCACCCAGGTAATGTTAATGTCTCTGTGCCACTTGGTTTCTTTCACAGATTCTCTCACAGACACTGAACTGTAGGAGAATATTTCTTGACGTATTTCCAGTGTTGGGCAGTAATGTGATACATGTAATAGCATTAGGTATTTAGATTACAAAATAAGTAAATGTATTCTGGTACAATTACAATTAAATCAATGGTAATCAGAATACAGTACAGTTACATTCTTGAAATGAATGGATTACTTTAAAGGAATTGATTTATGTTTAATTACATGAATTCAATTCAATGCATTTCCCAGTAGTCTTTAACTTAAAAAAGAACAACATGTCTGGATGCAGCCACACTACAAATGAGATAAATGATGCAGCTGGCACACAGTGAGGACAAGACAGTGTTTTTGTCATGGAAATTTCTAACATTATTTCACATATAAAGAAGGAAAAGGAAACTTTGTAAAATCTGATTTCAGTTGCTTTCAGCAAGTTGTCCAAAGACTCCACTTCTAATTTAAAGAAGCATCTTGAAGTTATCTGGTTAATGTTGTCTGTTAACTTAGTGGCTAGCTTGGCTATTCTAACTAGACGCCTACAAAACCGGCTGCTGTCTGAAAAATAGCATTTGCAAACCATGACATGCTATCTAGAGTTAGCTACATCACTCAGTGCAGCATTGTAGTTTCAGGACAACTAATATCAGCTTTTTACGTGCAGTGTGTGTTTAAATGTTTCAAACACAATTTTTGATCAATTCAGCAAAAAAATAAGTCCTGCAATTATAGCAACACTGTATTTTTTACATGTACATACATTTTTTTTTTACAATGTTTGACAGTAGATAGCAGATTGATAATGATGAAATGAAAACTGACTGTGTGCACCCTCACAATGACAAAGCAGCAGGATGGGTTGGGGTTTAGGGAAAATGTAGAGCAAGTAATACAGCAAGCTGTCACAAGCTCAAGATCACTCAGCTGAGACAAGAACTCAAATCCCTGAAGGGTCACTTTAAGTTGGCCAGGAGGAAAAACAATCTGATTTATCACTGTCCTGGATTATTCACAGCTCCATCTGATGCACAGATAGCTCCACTCTTCAGCCTCCTCTGTTAAATATGGCATCTGCCCAAATCCAGAGGCCATCCTGATGAAGGACACTCCAATGTGGGAGGAAACATAACAGCCCTCCAAAGTGAAGCCTGTCTTTCGTCTGTGACTGTTGGCAATTTGATTTTAAACTGACTTGAAAGGGGCAGCAGCAAAATTAAAAAAGATATATCAGGCAAAACTGAGTCGCTTCATCTAATTCTCTGCATTGTCTCTCCTTTGTTGCTCTTCAAGGTACTTATTCATATTGGGTGAGTCACATTAATAGCATGTCAGCCTCTGTGGCCTCCAAGTTGTAAGTCTATTCACACCTTCCCTAAGTCATTCTCATTTCTCTCTGTCACTGAAGTGACTGAAAGGTGGTGGGGATTTTTGTTGTCATGTTGTTATGTTTACTTGTTTACTTGTGATGTACAGTTACATTTTCAGGTCTTAAAACCAATTCCTTACATAATATAAATTTTAGTAAAAAAAACATTAAACTATATAACTTATACTATAACTTAACATTAACATATGTAAACAGTGTATACCAATGTATCTTGTACGAGCTGAAATTTAGTAATGACATATTCTAAAATAGGCCAACACACAACCATGGCTATTGTTTTCCACGCTTTCGACACTATTAACTACATATAGTTTACAGAGACACCATTAATGTTATTGTCCAGAATTTGTTTTGGTATGAAAAAACACATTATTTCCATTGCAAGGTGGGATTTTTAGCAAAGGTGGTGAACATGATTTGAATAGTGTTATTTGCCCTATACAGAAGAGTTTCCACCAAGAATTCAGGCATTATCAGGAAATTATCTTGGGCCAAGTTCCTGTTTTCATTGCTTTTTTTTCTCACTTTTAATTTAGTGTTTCAGTTGACTCCTAATTTGACAGTAAAGCTCTCGTTTTCCTACATTTATGTCTGTATACCTCACTGAAATGTTTATGAGCTAAAATATACAGATGTTGTTGTGTTGCATTAAAAATCAAATCAACAGCCGATTGTGACAGAATGAATACAACTGATTAAAAAACAAACAAACTAATATTTAGAAAGGCATTGGAGAGGCTTTATATCTCATATAAAATGTCTCGCTGAGAAGGCTTAGAAGGTTTTGGTTTGAAGTGGTCTCTGACGGTATTATCCTACTGGTAGGGCACCTTGAACCAGATACTTAACAGGTAATCACTTCACCTTCACTTAATCTCTTCATGTAGAAATACCAGCTTTACCAGTTTTATGGTCTGTCTTGTAACAACAGCTATGACCAAGCTGATTCCTCAGTTCTTTGTTATTTCATCTCGTCTCCCAGCATCAGTGATTTATGCTTTAAAACCTAATAATATCTCTGCCCTAAAAACCTGTCTTCTTGAGTTTCACTTTTGTTTATTTCATTTGATGATATGTCGAATGATTGACCACATATAATCAACCTATCCAGCCGGGTAGAAAAATATGAACAAAAGAAGATATAGAGGAAAAAGTGTCAACAAGAGACTTAATATAACATTAGGGCTGGAACAGTATAAGATATATAAATATATAATATCACAGTCAAGTTTCACAGTATTCCACAATAATAATAATAATAATAATAATTATTATTATTATTATTATTATTATTATTATTATTATTATTATTATTATTATTATTATATTTAGTGACCTATAAAGGAATGAAAACAAATGTTTTATTATAATGGAATCATGAAACTATTTTTAAGTGGAAGTATGAGAAAAAAGTCATCTTTAAATAATGAAATGATTAAGAAAGTTGTACATCTCCTGTTTGAAAAGACAAAAATTAGAAGGAAAAAATGAACAGGATCTATAAAAAATGTAATCTCTCTTTAGAAATAAATCAATAAACCGTTCCTTCACTAGCTAACATACAGTATGCGGTTCAGTCAGCCCCATGTGACTGACTGTTTACCTGCCAGACATCCTCCCCGGAGCCTTCTTCTTCTATGCTCATAGCAGCAGCTCACAACAATACTGCTCCTCCCACCAGCTCCCCCCACAGGCCTCATCTGTCACCACAATCCATTCCTGTATTGATTACCACTAGACAAAGCAGGCAGTACTCAACACGTTCTGGGAACACAGCAAGCCTAATAGCTGTTCCCCAAGAGCCGTTTGTGGCACCCTGTCACTAAAACCATTAAAGCTGCACTGCTAAATGCAAGATCATTATCAAATAAGTCTCTCTTAATCAATGACTTGATTACTACTCATAAATTAGATTTTATGTTCCTTACTGAAACCGGGCTTGATTCAAACAACAGAGCAGCTGTTCTTACAGAATCAGCACCCCCAAATTTTAACTTCATTGATGCCTCCAGAATGGACAGGAAAGGGGGAGGAGTAGCTGCTCTTTTTTCTGACCAATTTCAGTGTAAGCAGGTATCATTTGGAGAATTTTCATCATTTGAATATGTTGCTGCTGTACTAAAAGGCTCTCCCCGTGTCTTACTCATGATTATATACAGACCTCTGGCAGTTTCTTTGATGAATTTGCTAAATTGGTCTCCATAATCTCCTTGGAATATTACTGCCTATCTATATCAGGAGATTTCAACATTCATATTTACAACCCCAATGATGACAATGCAAAAGATTTTAATAACTTACTGGACATCTTTGGACTAACTCAACATGTCTCTGGGCCCACTCACAACCGGGGTCATACTTTAGACCTATTTATCACAAGAGGTCTTAAGTCATCATTTCTTATTGCTGCTGATGTTGCTCTGTCTGATCACTTTTGTGTTTTCCTTGAAATGTCATTCCTTGTTGTTCACCTCGGCCTTTAACTGCTCCTAACTACATCCTGATTTTTAAATGCACTGTGAATTTGATTGCAATTTTAATGTATTGCACTATCTATGCATTTTATACTGTTAATTTTTTTATGCTTTGTTCTTTTATCTGTTTTTGTTTTTAATTTTTATGTAAAGCACTTTGAATTACCTCAGTGTACGAAATGTGCTATATAAATAAATTTGCTTTGCTTTGCTTCTTCCCTTTGAACAACATAAATGGAGAGAAAAAAGTGCAGAAACATCAGATTATCATAGTAGCAGGTATTTCTGGACTTCTTTTCAGATGTTATAATAATAAACAGAATGATAACTATGATAAAAGTATCTTGTATCTATAACATGTTATATAACTAAAGCATTAAAACAGGATTTAACGCAGATGTTGCTGCGGTTGATGACAAAAAATACTTAGATTTTCTGATCAACATTTAAATGGAAACTCCAGAATTTTTTTTTTACCTGAGCCATATATTCACATCTTTTTGGGTCCAAATTTTAGTAAAAGGACAAAATGAGTAAAACCAGTCCAGTATAGTTATAACATTAAAACAAGCATTAAACATACATACAATGTAATCCTCACATAAACGTAAGACACGTGTTTGCACCACTTCCAGACTCATGTGAAGACAACATGAAGGATCCTACAGAGGTACACCTGTCTGTTTACCTCCATAAAGAATCAGTAGAAAATGACTTTCTCTGTAGTTTCAGTAGAACATGAACTGACTGGTTTCCATCGTTTTAGTCCCTCTAGTCGTATGAATGTTCTTTATTGAACACGTTTCTTTGTTAGGATTAAAGTCATGAATGGGACACATACAGTGATCTGACAGAGGATGATGATGATGGTGAAGATAGTTGGACGCGTTTCCTCCTTTAGCAAAACTTTGTCCCCACATTTCTTACAAACTAGGTATCCGTCCTCCAGGACTGATCCTTGTTGTTTTTTCAGATAGTCTTCCCACATGACTTATTTTACTTTCTTTTTCAGGGGATGAAGATCAGTGATATCTATCTGGCGTTTCTCTGCTATTTTCTCTGCTACAGGCGTGTGTGGCGCCCATTGCTGAGTGAAATGGAAGTTCATTGGAGCAAGACAGCAAGAACCCCTAATGGAGTCGAGCGTAATGGAACATTTCACTGTAAGGTAGAATAGTTTTATTTCTGCTATCGCAAGATGTTAGTGATGTTATCGCTGTAGGCTAATACAGGAGAGATCATATCTCTCCTGTATTAGCCTCTCTGCATTGGCTCCCTGTAAAATCCAGAATAGAATTTAAAATCCTTCTCCTCACGTACAAAACCCTTAATGGTCAGGCACCAACATACCTTCAGGAGCTCGTAGTAACCTACTACCCATCTAGAACATTAGATGATCCATCCATTAACTCCCTGGATGCAGGGTTACTTGTGATCCCTAGAGTCTCCAAAAGGAGAATAGAGCCAGAGCCTTCAGTTATCAGGCTCCTCTGCTGTGGAACCATCTTCCAGTCTGGGTCCAGGAGGCAGACACCCTCTCTACATTTAAGAGGAGGCTTCAAACTTTCCTTTTTGATAAAGCTTAGAATTAAGGCTGGCTTAGGCTAGTCTTTAGCTATGCTGCTATAGGCTTAGACTGCTGGGAGACTTCCCATGATGCACTGAGCTCCTCTCTCTTCTCCTTTACACACTTGACTTCTTCCCCAGAGTCTTTGTGCTTTCTCATCCTGCAGGTCACCGTGGACCAATCTACTGCTGGGATCATGGATGACACCCTCTGACATCATCATCATCATTAACATTATTATTATTACTCTTACTATTACTATCAACATCATTATTATTATTGTCATTATTATCAGTGTTGTTATTGTAGTAGTTATTATAAATACTACAAACTGTAATCTCTCTATTATAACAGCTGTTATTGTTATTGTGGTTGAACATGTCTGTGTCCCTGTCCCTCACTCCCTCCCTCCAATGACGTCCACTACAGAATCCTGTCTGTTTTTAATGCAGTGATGTCCACTACAGAATCCTGTCTGTTTTTAATACAGTGATGTCTACTACATAATCCTGTCTGTTTTTAATGTAGTGATGTCCACTAATCCTGTCTGTTTTTAATACAGTGATGTCCACTACAGAATCCTGTCTGTTTTTAATACAGTGATGTCCACTACAGAATCCTGTCTGTTTTTAATGCAGCGATGTCCACTACAGAATCCTGTCTGTTTTTAATGCAGTGATGTCCACTACAGAATCCTGTCTGTTTTTAATGCAGTGATGTCCACTACAGAATCCTGTCTGTTTTTAATGCAGTGATGTCCACTACAGAATCCTGTCTGTTTTTAATGCAGCGATGTCCACTACAGAATCCTGTCTGTTTTTAATACAGTGATGTCCACTACAGAATCCTGTCTTTTTTTAATGCAGTGATGTCCACTACAGAATCCTGTCTGTTTTTAATGCAGCGATGTCCACTACAGAATCCTGTCTGTTTTTAATACAGTGATGTCCACTACAGAATCCTGTCTGTTTTTAATGCAGCGATGTCCACTACAGAATCCTGTCTGTTTTTAATGCAGTGATGTCCACTACAGAATCCTGTCTGTTTTTAATGCAGTGATGTCCACTAATCCTGTCTGTTTTTAATACAGTGATGTCCACTACAGAATCCTGTCTGTTTTTAATGCAGTGATGTCCACTACAGAATCCTGTCTGTTTTTAATGTAGTGATGTCCACTACAGAATCCTGTCTGTTTTTAATGCAGTGATGTCCACTACAGAATCCTGTCTGTTTTTAATACAGTAATGTCCACTACAGAATCCTGTCTGTTTTTAATGCAGTGATGTCCACTATAGAATCCTGTCTGTTTTTAATACAGTAATGTCCACTACAGAATCCTGTCTGTTTTTAATCCAGTGATGTCCACTACAGAATCCTGTCTGTTTTTAATGCAGTGATGTCCACTACAGAATCCTGTCTGTTTTTAATGTAGTGATGTCCACTACAGAATCCTGTCTGTTTTTAATGCAGTGATGTCCACTACAGAATCCTGTCTGTTTTTAATACAGTAATGTCCACTACAGAATCCTGTCTGTTTTTAATGCAGTGATGTCCACTATAGAATCCTGTCTGTTTTTAATGCAGTGATGTCCACTACAGAATCATGTCTGTTTTTAATGCAGTGATGTCCACTACAGAATCCTGTCTTTTTTTAATGCAGTGATGTCCACTACAGAATCCTGTCTGTTTTTAATGCAGTGATGTCCACTAATCCTGTCTGTTTTTAATACAGTGATGTCCACTACAGAATCCTGTCTGTTTTTAATGCAGTGATGTCCACTACAGAATCCTGTCTGTTTTTAATGCAGTGATGTCCACTACAGAATCCTGTCTGTTTTTAATACAGTGATGTCACTACAGAATCCTGTCTGTTTTTAATACAGTAATGTCCACTACAGAATCCTGTCTGTTTTTAATGCAGTGATGTCCACTATAGAATCCTGTCTGTTTTTAATGCAGTGATGTCCACTACAGAATCATGTCTGTTTTTAATGCAGTGATGTCCACTACAGAATCCTGTCTGTTTTTAATGCAGTGATGTCCACTACAGAATCATGTCTGTTTTTAATGCAGTGATGTCCACTACAGAATCCTGTCTGTTTTTAATGCAGTGATGTCCACTACAGAATCATGTCTGTTTTTAATGCAGTGATGTCCACTACAGAATCCTGTCTGTTTTTAATCCAGTGATGTCCACTACAGAATCCTGTCTGTTTTTAATGTAGTGATGTCCACTACAGAATCCTGTCTGTTTTTAATACAGTGATGTCACTACAGAATCCTGTCTGTTTTTAATACAGTGATGTCCACTACAGAATCCTGTCTGTTTTTAATGTAGTGATGTCCACTACAGAATCCTGTCTGTTTTTAATACAGTGATGTCTACTACATAATCCTGTCTGTTTTTAATGTAGTGATGTCCACTAATCCTGTCTGTTTTTAATACAGTGATGTCCACTACAGAATCCTGTCTGTTTTTAATGCAGCGATGTCCACTACAGAATCCTGTCTGTTTTTAATACAGTGATGTCCACTACAGAATCCTGTCTGTTTTTAATGCAGTGATGTCCACTACAGAATCCTGTCTGTTTTTAATGTAGTGATGTCCACTACAGAATCCTGTCTGTTTTTAATGCAGTGATGTCCACTACAGAGTCTTGTCTGTTTTTAATACAGTGATGTCCACTACAGAATCCTGTCTGTTTTTAATGCAGTGATGTCCACTACAGAATCCTGTCTGTTTTTAATACAGTGATGTCCACTACAGAATCCTGTCTTTTTTTAATGCAGTGATGTCCACTACAGAATCCTGTCTGTTTTTAATGCAGTGATGTCCACTACAGAATCCTGTCTGTTTTTAATGTAGTGATGTCCACTACAGAATCCTGTCTGTTTTTAATGCAGTGATGTCCACTACAGAATCCTGTCTGTTTTTAATGCAGTGATGTCCACTACAGAATCCTGTCTGTTTTTAATGCAGTGATGTCCACTACAGAATCCTGTCTGTTTTTAATACAGTAATGTCCACTACAGAATCCTGTCTGTTTTTAATGCAGTGATGTCCACTATAGAATCCTGTCTGTTTTTAATGCAGTGATGTCCACTACAGAATCATGTCTGTTTTTAATGCAGTGATGTCCACTACAGAATCCTGTCTGTTTTTAATGCAGTGATGTCCACTACAGAATCATGTCTGTTTTTAATGCAGTGATGTCCACTACAGAATCCTGTCTGTTTTTAATGCAGTGATGTCCACTACAGAATCATGTCTGTTTTTAATGCAGTGATGTCCACTACAGAATCCTGTCTGTTTTTAATCCAGTGATGTCCACTACAGAATCCTGTCTGTTTTTAATGCAGTGATGTCCACTACAGAATCCTGTCTGTTTTTAATACAGTGATGTCCCTACAGAATCCTGTCTGTTTTTAATACAGTGATGTCCACTACAGAATCCTGTCTGTTTTTAATACAGTGATGTCCACTACAGAATCCTGTCTGTTTTTAATACAGTGATGTCCACTACAGAATCCTGTCTGTTTTTAATACAGTGATGTCCCTACAGAATCCTGTCTGTTTTTAATACAGTGATGTCCACTACAGAATCCTGTCTGTTTTTAATGCAGTGATGTCCACTACAGAATCCTGTCTGTTTTTAATACAGTGATGTCCACTACAGAATCCTGTCTTTTTTTAATGCAGTGATGTCCACTACAGAATCCTGTCTGTTTTTAATGCAGTGATGTCCACTACAGAATCCTGTCTGTTTTTAATGTAGTGATGTCCACTACAGAATCCTGTCTGTTTTTAATGCAGTGATGTCCACTACAGAATCCTGTCTGTTTTTAATACAGTGATGTCCACTACAGAATCCTGTCTGTTTTTAATGCAGTGATGTCCACTACAGAATCATGTCTGTTTTTAATGCAGTGATGTCCACTACAGAATCCTGTCTGTTTTTAAAACAGCGATGTCCACTACAGAATCCTGTCTGTTTTTAATACAGTGATGTCCACTACAGAATCCTGTCTGTTTTTAATGCAGTGATGTCCACTACAGAATCATGTCTGTTTTTAATGCAGTGATGTCCACTACAGAATCCTGTCTGTTTTTAATGCAGTGATGTCCACTACAGAATCCTGTCTGTTTTTAATGCAGTGATGTCCACTACAGAATCCTGTCTGTTTTTAATCCAGTGATGTCCACTACAGAATCCTGTCTGTTTTTAATGTAGTGATGTCCACTACAGAATCCTGTCTGTTTTTAATACAGTGATGTCCACTACAGAATCCTGTCTGTTTTTAATGTAGTGATGTCCACTACAGAATCCTGTCTTTTTTTAATGCAGTGATGTCCACTACAGAATCCTGTCTGTTTTTAATGTAGTGATGTCCACTACAGAATCCTGTCTGTTTTTAATACAGTGATGTCCACTACAGAATCCTGTCTGTTTTTAATACAGTGATGTCCACTACAGAATCCTGTCTGTTTTTAATACAGTGATGTCCACTACAGAATCCTGTCTGTTTTTAATGCAGTGATGTCCACTACAGAATCCTGTCTGTTTTCAATACAGTGATGTCCACTACAGAATCCTGTCTGTTTTTAATACAGTGATGTCCACTACAGAATCCTGTCTGTTTTTAATACAGTGATGTCCACTACAGAATCATGTCTGTTTTTAATGCAGTGATGTCCACTACAGAATCCTGTCTGTTTTTATGTTTTCAATACAGTGATGTCCACTACAGAATCATGTCTGTTTTTAATACCGTGATGTCACTACAGAATCCTGTCTGTTTTTAATACCGTGATGTCACTACAGAATCCTGTCTGTTTTTAATACAGTGATGTCCACTAATGAATCCTGTCTGTTTTTAATACAGTGATGTCCACTAATCCTGTCTGTTTTTAATACAGTGATGTCCACTACAGAATCCTGTCTGTTTTTAATGCAGCGATGACCACTACAGAATCCTGTCTGTTTTTAATGCAGCGATATCCACTAATCCTGTCTGTTTTTAATGCAGTGATGTCCACTACAGAATCCTGTCTGTTTTTAATGCAGTGATGTCCACTACAGAATCCTGTCTGTTTTTAATGCAGTGATGTCCACTACAGAATCCTGTCTGTTTATAATGCAGTGATGTCCATTACAGAATCCTGTCTGTTTTTAATGTAGTGATGTCCACGACAGAATCCTGTCTGTTTTTAATGTAGTGATGTCCACTACAGAATCCTGTCTGTTTTTAATGTAGTGATGTCCACTACAGAATCCTGTCTGTTTTTAATACAGTGATGTCCACTACAGAATCCTGTATGTTTTTAATGTAGTGATGTCCACTACAGAATCCTGTCTGTTTTTAATGTAGTGATGTCCACTACAGAATCCTGTCTGTCTTTAATACAGTGATGTCCACTAATCCTGTCTGTTTTTAATACAGTGATGTCCACTAATCCTGTCTGTTTTTAATGTAGTGATGTCCACTACAGAATCCTGTCTGTTTTTAATACAGTGATGTCCACTAATCCTGTCTGTTTTTAATACAGTGATGTCCACTAATCCTGTCTGTTTTTAATGTAGTGATGTCCACTAATCCTGTCTGTTTTTAATACAGTGATGTCCACTAATCATGTCTGTTTTTAATGCAGTGATGTCCACTACAGAATCCTGTCTGTTTTTAATACAGTGATGTCCACTAATCCTGTCTGTTTTTAATACAGTGATGTCCACTAATCATGTCTGTTTTTAATGCAGTGATGTCCACTACAGAATCCTGTCTGTTTTTAATGTAGTGATGTCCACTACAGAATCCTGTCTGTTTTTAATACAGTGATGTCACTACAGAATCCTGTCTGTTTTTAATACAGTGATGTCCACTACAGAATCATGTCTGTTTTTAATGCAGTGATGTCCACTACAGAATCATGTCTGTTTTTAATGCAGTGATGTCCACTACAGAATCCTGTCTGTTTTTAATGCAGTGATGTCCACTACAGAATCCTGTCTGTTTTTAATACAGTGATGTCCACTACAGAATCCTGTCTGTTTTTAATGCAGTGATGTCCACTACAGAATCCTGTCTGTTTTTAATACAGTGATGTCCACTACAGAATCCTGTCTTTTTTTAATACAGTGATGTCCACTACAGAATCCTGTCTGTTTTTAATACAGTGATGTCACTACAGAATCCTGTCTGTTTTTTTAATGTAGTGATGTCCACTACAAAATCCTGTCTGCAGTGATGCCTCTTTTCAGCATTTAGTATGTTGTCTTTTAGATATTTTCTCTTAAATATGGGCTTTCAATGTTTTGCAAATCATCACATTCTCTTTCAATTTACATTTTACACAGCGTCCCAACGTTTTTGGAAGTGGGGTTGTATGTCTTCCCTACGTATCCATACATCACCACCATGAATCGCTGTTTTGGATGAACACTTTTTCCAGATCAAACAATAAAAACGTTTTTTCTTTTCTTCCCTAAAGAGATAAGGTAATTAAAAGAAGATCTGTGGCTTCAGGCCATCCTCATAGAGAATGAACATAGAAAATTGTGAGACCAGAACATGTCTGTCTGTGGAGAGCGCTTCATCAGAGGTTAGTTAATGATGTTACTGAGTAAATGTGTGCAGACTGAGCCTCTAGATATGAACAGATTAGAAAAGAGTCTTAGTGATGGTGTAAATAAAGGTTTTACTGTGATCAAGCACAGCCTTACCGTAAATATCTGCTTTTAGAATGGAGTTTGGTTTAAATTACTATTTAGAATTTTATCTCATTAGCCTAGAAACTCTTATTCCCTGTAATATAGAGAATATAACCCACAGTGCTCCAGAGTCCCTGCTCCACAGTGCCCCAGAGCACAAGCTTCTCTGTGCTCCAAAATCTCACCCCATCTGTGCTCCATGGTCTAAGCCTTTTCCTGTCCTTCAGTTGGCAGAGGTCTGCCCAACCCCTGTGTTGAACTCTGATTTGGACTCTGAGTTGGTGGACCTGCCGACTCCTGCTCTTCAGCTCCACCGGGGATTGATTTCACCGACCCCTGCTTGTCATCTCTGATCGGGGCGAACCCGCCCACTACGCCAGTGCCTGCTGTCCAGTCGGGGGCGGACCCTGCAACTACCCCAGTGCCCGGCTTCCAGTCGGGGGCCGCCGATCATGATCCTGGCATTCAGTCAGCGCTGGTCCCGCTGATCCCTGACCCAGAGCTCCTGTCGTTGGTGGTCTCACCGATCCCTGATCCTGGCCTTCAGTTGGCACTGGTCCTGCTGATCCCTGCTCCAGACCTCCAGCTCTGCTGTCAGCCCCCTGAAAGGTCACATCTTAGCTGCTGGCTTCCTGCTCGGCCAGGTGAGAGGACCCATCTTTACTGTTGGTCTTCTGAGAGGACCTATCTTTACCACCGGTGCCCTGCCTCCTGAATGGGTCAGTCCTTACTGCCTCCTGCCTGGCCACCAGACTTAATTAATCATTGGACAATGTTTGTTTTTTTGTTGTTTTTTTGTATTGTAGCCTATGAAAGGACATAAAACGGCATCTCCAACAGGTTTAGAAATACTGTATATACAATATATCATTTATTTTATCTTTTGTTGGGAATCTAGATCTGGTCTATGTAAGGAGAGGATTGTTCAGCCTTGGTATTACATATGTGGTGTCAAGACTTCTGACAGACCTGAGTGTGATAATAGTAAAGTCCATTAAAATCATTACTTTGGCTCCAACATTAGAGGAAAACTAAAGGTTTGCTGTATGTTCACTCTGTCTTTCTCCTACCTGGCCGTGTGAATGTGTGTGTGTGTGTGTGTGTGTGTGTGTGTGTGTGTGTGTGTGTGTGTGTGTGTGTGTTTGTTTGCATGTTCCTTTACATTTGCAGCATGTTCCATATAATGAACACGACCCTCTCCACCATTTTCCAGGCCTTATAAGGTTTCAACAGCACCAAGAACCTTTCTGCTCCCATTGTTGCCAGTCTTGTGTTCAATAGGACTCATTTATCATATCCATAAAGTGCTACATGGCTTTCTTTTTTCTTTCCAGTTTGTTAACTTTAAAGTAATAAACAGCAAGACCTTATTTTATTTATATTTGTTCAAGATAAATTATTATATACTGTATATTTTTAAAGAAATGATATTTTACCACTAGCACAGGTTAATAACACATATTTAACCATATGGCGTTTGTATTGTTATGGCTGTAGTCTTTTAAAAACCCAATAATGATGTGCACAGCCACTCTGTCACTTTGATAACCTTGAAATGCTCCAATTAAAGGTTGTGTTTGCTTTATGAGTTTACTTATTAAAATAAGTTTGCTATATTAAAATACTTCAATATTCCTCCTATTATAAACTGAACACAGTCTGCAGAAAAAGGCCCTGGGGAGAAGAAATCAATGATTATGTGGTTTGAGTGGTTGACCGAAAACTTGTTAACCTCCTAACCCTCATTCACATCAACAAAGAGCATCATCTATGCACCGGTGAAGCAGCAGCTTGCGCAGGCAGAATTAGTGGAAAGACGCACACTTTAGGGGTGACACGCGCACACATACATTGAGGCGCCCGCGTAGCCGCGCACGCGCACTCTCTCTCCCTCTCTCTCTCACACACACACACACACACACACACAAAGGCAATCTATGCATTTGGCTGTTAAGTGTCAGAATTAAACCCGCACGTGTTGTCTACACATAGGCCTATACAGATTTTTTAAATATATTTTCAAACTAAATCATTCCACACTTCAGGTTAAGTTTAAACGATGAGTCGACTTTTGCATCTAGTCTGCATTTCAAGCACAGAGCGCTTTAATCAAAGGCGCACAGGCGACAAAAAGCGCTCAAAAGAGCTTTTTACCTGGAGCCGCCGATCACCGCGAGATGTCATATGTCAGCGCATCCTGGGAATGTGAGTCCGTAACGGAGGAGTTTTCCCTCAGATTGGTGAGACTGTAGCACCGACGTCCATCCAGTTAGAGAGCACCTGCTGATCCGCCCATACATATGCCCGCACTAAAAACCGGTTATGCTCAGACAACGGACTACCATTATCCACCATGGGCTGGTGGACTCGCTGCTGCGCAATGACGCACGTAATGCACCGGCAGCTGATTTGGAGCCTCCAAAGCTGCCGAACAGGAATGCTCAAACTATCTGTCGTGATCATGTCTGCTTGTGCGTTACCATTACATTACAGCATGGAGGGGGAAACGACGTTTTACGCCACAACTAACACTACCTTGGAGTTTCTGTCTTTCAGGCTATCTGAACACAAGAGAAAGAATTGCCTTAAGAGGCATTTAGTGAATATGTTTCAAATCCTTATTAGCGATTCACATCTTCTCAATCAAAGTGGAATAATGAAATCTATATTGAGACACAATAAATGCTCTGTGTTTTCTTTCCATCTCTATTTTGGTACTTTGATGAAATCAAGTGACAATAATCCCGTCAGTGCACGTTTAACGCTTCGCAGCAGCGCTTCAAGCCATGATTTTAAATCAGGTTCACGGAGAGAAAAATAGGTTGCTCTAACACTTCAGGAAAGGAGACTCGGGGGCGACAAGTCAGGACGGAAAATCTTGTGCCAAGGCGCTCGCTTCTGATGGACTGAGCCTTACCTCGTTGTCTCTGCGTGGGTGGACCAGGAGAACTTCCATCCAAAACGCCCCGAGGGGAGTGAGGGGCGGTCAGTCAGGCAGCAGCTCATCCGATCTTTGCTCACATGTGCGCCATAACTGCTGAAGCTCAGGCGCTGCATGGTATGGCAGGAAAGTGTCACAGTGACTACGGAGAGGCTGCCATTCAAACAGGAGGGGGTTAAAGCCCCTCCGCTGGCAAACAGCCATTCAGCTGATGCATGCTTAAGCAGGGCAGTGATTGCCTTCACACAGATGGTTGCATTAGCTTCCACCTCCAGGGAGCTGCTCTCCAGCTGACCCTGAACTCTGACCTCATCCTGGAAGGCGGTAGATAAAGGAAGGAGTAGTTCCCAATGGGAATCATTTGTATTACAGTCATAACTGTATTTGAAAAAGGCAGAGATTGTCTGGAGGGAAGTCAGGATTAAGTTACATAACTGAAAATTAGTTTAAAGAAACTGTGAAATTGTTTTGCGTTTTTTCACTACTTGCAGTTCCCAGCTGGTGCTCAAAACTCTAAAGGTCAAAGTGGTGTGACTTGTCAGCGCTTACTGAGTAAATGTGACATCTTTAGTTAGACTATGGTCCAGCACCTTTAGATACAATCCTGTATTCAGCCAGTATTTTCTATCTCCATATATATCTCCATAAAATGATTATCAGTTATGTTTATGTTATGGTTTATGTCTTTATACACACACATATATATATATATATATATATATATATATATATATATATATATATATATATATATATATATATGATAAATGCAATTATTTGTCCTTACTAATTGATAATTTCAGTGAAGTCCAAACATATGATCTAATTTGCATTTATAATTTTTCCTAATACCTAAACAGATAGAATTATCTGCTCCTGTGCAAGAAAGTCACCCCAGACTCTAAAGTAAGGAGGGACTTAATATCTGTTGGAAATCTTTGACGTCCCAAAAGGGGCGCCTCCCCTCTGTCATTTGTTATGCATGTAAGAGCGAGAGACAGGGTAGAAGATGAGGTTGCTTATTTGAAGGCCATCCAGCTCTCCACTATTTTCTCCAATGCCCATCGTCCTCGAGATGAATCGCCTCTTTATATTGTTCCCTGTCACATTTGAACCCTGGTGGGGTATTTCGCCCCGTCCACCTGCGTCCTCATTCATCTGACGCTGCTGCTTTCACCAAACCATTTCACGCAGGGTGATACATGTTTCACGCATGATTCATATGAGCTGTGTTCTCCGAGTTCCATCATTTAGGCCTCAGCATTTGTCCAGTGATTGCTTGCATTATCAAGGAGTCAAGTGTGTGATACATCATTCATATTCAATGTGATACAAGCTAATATATCTGATGCAGATATTCTTATTTCCCCAGGTGTTGTTGTAAGCTAAGAGTAAATAAATACCTGATTTGAGAAGATACAGACAACAAACAAGTGAATTTGTCTGACAGTGCAGGAAGATACTTAAAGCTGGTAAGATGTCTTGAAACAAGTAAAAACAATCCACCAATAAATACCCAACCAGCAACATTTCTTCTGACTGGCCTGTTCTCTTTTCTGTCTTTGTTGTTTATGTAGTTAATGCTCTGTCTGTTGTCTGCAATGAAAAAGAAATAAAAAGATCTAGCCTTTAAAAAAGCGAGAAATCTCTTGAAATAAGCTCTTATTAAGTCAAATAAACTCAAAACTAGCTTATCATTATCTTACACTAATACTAATACATACACAGAGCTACCAAACAAGGTGATTCTTCTTCATGCCAAAGTTGTCATTAGCTTTTCACTTTTTTGTCTTCAAATGATGAAATCAAGCCCACAATAACACTTAAAAATAACCCAGCTAAAATTGGGTCAAAGGATTGTTAGTATCTATAACAAACAAGTGGATTAGAACCAACGACCTTCCTCTATATGCTAGGCGATAACACAACCACTGCCACCCAATTACCTCACATTAAAATGATAGCAATCTATCAATACTACTGCCAACATCTTAAATCAGGCCATATACCCTGGAATATATTTATTTTACGCACAATAAACTATTAGAAAATAGCACATTGTGTTTAATATATGTAATCCTCACAAAGATAAACATATAAACAGACAGCTTATCAGATCAATTCTTGGATCAAATGATACGCACATCAATGTGGAATGCACCTTCTCCCCTCCCCCTCCCAGGGGTGACATCATCCACTATGGGACAGAAGTACGTCTGAAGGCATTGGGACGGGGATTTTGCATCGGCCTCTCCTGGTTCGAGTCGGTCAAGTGAAAGTCTGCAGCCGGTTCAACACCACAGCCTGCAGGGCATCAGTCCCCCCGTCGCACTGCAGGAGGTCGTTTGGAGGCCTGTGGGGGATGCGGAACCCCCACAAATTCTTTGAAGCTTTCATCCTTTGGGGTTGGAGCTTCAAAGCCTGAAAAACCCGACTTAACAGGTTAATCCTACGATAGGAAAATTAGGCACCCCCCAGGGGTGACATCATCCTCTAAGTGGCAGAAGAACGTCTGAAAGCATTGGGACGGGGATCTTGCATCGGCCCTCTCTGGACCGGGTCAGTCAAGTGAACTCCCCCTCCCCACATCACACTGCAGGAGGGCGTTTATAGGCCTGTGGAGGACCAGGAAGAAGATTTAAGATATCTCAGGTTACTTAGATTTGATTTTTTTTGCAGTGCAGTTGCCGCTCAAGCATTGCAGTGTCTCTGTCTTATCCAACCATTCAACATTTAATTAAAAGCTTTGTGGCATATTAGCATATGCCATGACCATGCAACATTTCAGCAGCCACAATCCTTACATTTAAATAGTTCATCTATTTTTTAAAAATGAGGTTTTACTCAGTTGCAAGGTGACCTTACCCTCCCCATACGGGTGATGAATTTCAGGGCAAAGCCTCCGATATTGCTCATCCAGAATTTATAGCAGAAGCACTAGGGTGTGGGCTTTGCAGAGCTTGTTCCAGGGAATCTACTGGGCTCGGCCTGGAAAGGTAAAGATTTATATGTCAACTCTTCTGTACCATTAAACCATCATTATTTCTAAAATAATTTCTTGGCCAAGAATACATCTTGACTCTTTATTTGGAATAATTCTGAGCCATTATCAGTAAAACTACCTCTGATCCAGTGTGAGCAGCAGGCTTTCTATATTAGATAAATAAAAGATAAACTATACACACACATGGGGAATGCATATCTCCACCAAAGCCACACTGTAAACCCGAATGCTCAAATTACTCAATTGGATTAAGTAGTGTCAACTTAAAATTTGTTTAGAAGTTCTACTAACTTAAAAATGTTGAGTGTCAGTTACTTTGACTTTCTTTTGTGTTTATGAAACTCAGAATTTTTGATTAACATGAACATTTTTACCGATTATGTAAATAGTACTTAAAATGCTAAATTCATATTGACTTAAAACACTAAATTTTTAACATTGTTTTTGTCCTGTTAGATTCCCGGTAGATTAAATCAATAGCGAGTGTAATAAGATATTGCCTATATATATATATATATATATATATATACATATATGCTACAGTCATAGTTTTCACAGTACAATTAAATACTTAAAAAAATCTTTATTAACAAGAATAGGCAATACAAAAATATATTTGATTCAAATACATTTTCAAACTGAACTTCCACATCTTAAAAGTACAATTAAATACAAATCATTACAACATCGCTTCCGGCGGAGGTGTATTTTATTTTGAAATTTAACTTGCATTTCCTGTGCTAATGGTAGAGCTGGCTGAGCGGAATCAGTGATGCCAACTTAGCAATTTTGTTGCTAGATTTAGCAACTTTTCTGACTACCCTAGCAATTTTTTTTCTAAAAGCACCTAGCAACACATTTACCTACTTTTAAAATTTATTTAGAAACTTTTAGCAACTTTTGAAAAGTGACTCAAACGCTAAAACCCACGCATTTTCACACAAAAACGATTTTCTCACTTAGTCACAACACACTTAGTCTGCCTGATTGCAAAAGTGCATTGTGAGTGACGTCAGCAGTACGTCTCAGCTCAAGAGCGAGGCACAATTGTTCAATAATCACACCCCTTGTTAGTTTGATACCCTGTTGTTGTTATCATGTTAGCTCGCTAGCAATAAGCCACATAAAACAAGCAACTACAATTGTTCATGTGTGGTTTTACCGTAGGTTTTACTATGTAATGAGAAAAATATGAATAAAAGAAAGCTATAATGTGTTGTGTTTAAAAATAAAAATATCTGATCATAAAAATGTGTTGTGTTTATATTACTTTTGCAAATAAAAATGTGTGATAATAAGCAAACAAATCTAAACTAACAAATTTCTAATATTTTTCGCCAAGATGGCCAGTCAATTTGAGTAATGTCATTGTGTAATCTACTTAATGACGATGTTTTACATCATTACGTCATCAAGCAATGACATCACAATGCCATTTAGCAACTTTTAGCAACAAATAGACCTGCCTTAGCAACTTCCGCTGAAAATTAGTTGGCAACACTGAGCAAAATATACGACAACGAGTCACATGTCCATTCGAAGTAGACCCGCGGGCGGACCATACAGTTAAGCATTCTTCGTAATTTTTGTGCCTTAACAAAAGGAACAACTTTTTCAACTAGCAGCGCTGTTGGATTAAACTTAAGTATCTTATCATATCTTACTTTAAGTAAACATTAAAGTAAGATATGTTTGTTGGCAAGTTTTTCAAACGCAGGCATGACTCTTGTTGCTAGCTAGGTTAGCAAGTTAACAAGCCAAAGCGGGAGCTAACCTTACTAAAATGCCTGCAGAGTTAGACAAACGTCTTGTGGTTTTAAAAAGTGGTGATGAAAAAAGGTGAAACGGTGCATAGTAGTGTGTTATTTATGAACCTGTTCATAATTAAATCTCGAAATTCAAAATACAGGTAAATCAATCTGGGTCGATGCTGTGCCAGCATTATGAGTGAGAGCAGATAGCTACTGTGACCTACAGGGCCTCATCTTGTTTCTCTCCTAAGTTAAATTAGCAGGTTAAATGAAATGAATTCATTTTGTTTTCTTGTAATTGCTTAGACCGAAAATCCTTAATTTTTACAGTGGCTCAGGTTACTTAATATGTGTTATATAACCTGTATTTTACTTTAAGACTGGGAATTAAATTTAAAAATAGCGAGGGAAAAATGCTTTTTGAATGTCATGGTGTTTGGTTAAGGCGCGTGACCATACTATCTTGAGGGTGCTTCACAGTATTACACGAGCAACTAGCAAATGGAGCGCGAAGAATTGTCTAGATATACTACAAGGGATATTGTGCGTGCATTACTGTGAATGCGAACAGGCTAACACAAATTGCTTTAGCTACGTAGCTTCAGTGGGCTATACAGATGTGTGTCAGTTGCTATCTATTAAATCAGGGGAGGCTGATGCTAAAGCTCATGATCTGCTCCAGCAGCGTGTTATGGTGGAGGAAGGTTGAGCAGTGTAATATTACAAGTGGAGCAGACACACTTGTAAAACTGAACACTGAAAAATCCAATGCTCTTTTCTGCGCCATTGATAAACTCCGACTATCAATAAATCTCCCCATCCCCAGATTAGCTAACCCCACCCTTACATTTTTACCTGATGTGATGTTGTCATATCAGATCAGAGTACGTAAATTAGCACATTTTAAACATCTTATCATATACTTTCTGACAGGCACCTTGTCGTATACTGTTCTGATTGTTCGTTAGTTATATTAAAGGAGCCATATATTTACACACTGTTCACCCTGTGTTAGTTATGGAATCGGGTTAATCTCATTATTAATGAATGCGCACATATTTGGATGTCACATTGGTATATAAACTGTTGAACCTGCATTTATAAACTGTTTGTCAAGCCATGTATAAAGTTCACTGCATTTATGTGTGAGTGTTTTGAGACATCTTTGTCATGGCTTGATCACAAATGCATGTTTTTAAAAGGGAGTCATCTCTAGCCTGATCCAAATATCTTCTTGATGAAAATGCAAATACTTTTAAATGTGTACATTTATGGAATTCTATTAAATTTATTTAAATAAATAATTATTTATGTGTGCCCATCAGAAATAGATCTTTGAATCTTTTTTCCTTATGTGGAATTTTTTTGACATTTCAATATAACATTTTGTGTGGATTGAAAATATTTTGTGGAGTCATTTATATATAAATCACAAAATACATTTATGAATCTTTCCATATGCAGTCATTTCAACCCCTGTTGACATTCCATAGTCAATAGGGGTTGCTGCATCACCCTCAGCATCCCCTTCCCGTGGCCATGGTTTGAGATGTCTATTTTCTGTGAATGTGAAAATTGTGAATTCCTGGAGGGACTGAATAAGCAACTAATTTGTTGTGTAGCAGTGTTAGCATAACATTTATTGTAGTGAGTCTACTGGGTCTGTGTACCTCTGCTGGAAGGAATTGTATGTAAAACCATGTATTGCTACTTGCTTGATTTTGCAGATCAATTAGTCTATAAAGAAAGTTAGTTCATACATTACTTATGTAAAGTAATAAATAAAGATAAACAAATCACTTTGTTTTGATCAATGTTAGTGTGTTGGATATACTCTACTAATCATGTAAGTATGAGGAATATATCATTCTGATCAAGGTTTAGACTAAATGACAGATGTTCTGTAAAGAACTAACAAGCAAAAATGTAAAAACAAAAAAAAAACAATCCACTGTTTACATTTTTTTGTGTTTTTTCTTGTGTTTTCAGGTTGCTGTCCCCATATGACTTGGGAGTGTAAGTTGTGTTCAGCTTGTTTCACTACCAGAATACATTTATTTAAACATTGTAGATTGCAGCACAGCCACTATTTCAAGAGTTAGCCCACTACCATGCCTCCATGATATGCTCTTACAACGATTGTGACTATAGTTCGAATGCGTATTCTTCATTCAATTCCCATTAAAGTAGAGCGCACCAAGCCAATCATGCATCAGACTTTCGTAATGATTGGATGGCACAGACTTTGCCAGTGGAATGTTTGTGTCAGTTGGAGTCAGTGGGGGATTGTCTAAATTTTAAAAGTAGCACAGATCTACCCTGTAAATCATAATGTTTCTTTTCTCTGTTGTGATTATGACTCCTGGTATGTAGAACATCTTTGGTCCTACGAGCTGTCAGTCACACAGACAAGCCTGTCCATCCATCTGCAGTCTCACTTCAATGATACAGTCTGCATACAAGATAGATGGCGCGCTACTGCTGACTCCAAAGAGGTTCATACAAGTGAGACAGAATTGAGACCACTCCATTGGTAAGTAATTCTTTATAAAGCAACAATTGCACATCAATCAGTGCATTGAAGACTGAGAGAAACCTACCGCATATTAGTAAATGATGCAGAATTCATTTGTCTTGCGGCAGCAGACTACAGTGATGTCCTGCCCACCAGTGAAACAGCTCATGGACCTTTGGCCTGCTCTTCATATGCAATCTAAGGTCATATGGATCATTTCGTTCACATGTCTTTCTTTTTGCCTGATTGGATTAATCTTGATATAACTAATTGATGTTACTCTACTGTTTCCTTTTCTTAAATCTGGGTGTATGTAGAGTTCCAGCGGAAAACCAACCAGAACCTGCCCAACATTCTATGCTGAGCTTGATCGCCACACTCCTCGTTTGATGACCTTATTCAGACAGACGGCTTCAAAAACTGGAAAGATTGCAGATGCTTTGGCTGACATTTTCAAAGCTCATGATGAACAGGTAATTATACATTTCACAGGTTAGATTACTTGTGTAATGTTGGGATTAAGTTTAATTATTCAATTGCACCATTCCATTGTCCATGTTTTTGACATTTCCCTCATTGCAACAGATAAGTCAACAGGTCAACTGTGGATTTATGTTAAAATATTGTGGTGGCCAATTGGTTAGAACAGTTTATAATCAGGTTTAATTAATAACCCTGGCACAGTATTTACACAGTTTTAATCTTTTTAGAAATGACATGATGTCCACATACCACTGTTCTCCATGCCCCTCCTGTGTATCTGCGTGAGGAAGTCTTTGGATTTTTCAGAACATGCATGGTAAGTCCCATAATTGAAATATAAGGCCCTTTCTATGTTAACCTGTTAATATTTTCTTTTCATTTTCACTTATTTATTTATATGAACAACACACATGAATAAACTTTTCTGTAAATGTGCCCATCTTAACCAGGTGACTAATTTTCAAGTTGTTTTTTTTATGGCCACTAGGGCTGTACTGAATTTTTTTTTATAATCTAGTCACGGCAAGTCATTTCATCTTCTCAGTAATAGAAAAAGCACAAACGGCAGAATGAAAAGGGGTTAACCAGACTTGTGTGCACAGATGTACACTTTGTTTTCCTTTCAATAAATTGTAATTGAAAATTCTTTGCTTGCCACACCTTTTAATACCCACGGTGTTCCTGTGGATATGACTAATGTATGATCTCTTTAATTTTTCAGGATAATATGGATGAGCCAGCTCTTGGGGATGCAGATGTGGCCCTCCTTACAGCCGTCAGCGACAGTGCCATGAGTCCTGTTCACTAACACCCAGAGAAAATCTCTGTCGTCCTAGAAGGTGATGTGATAGTCAACCTCAAGTCAAGGCTTGCTGATGCTTTCCTGGTGATGTTCAGCCTGATCTGTGCATTACATCTCAGCTGTCCCAAAGGACTGACCAACACTTTTGAATTCCCTCATAAAATGTTACTTGGTCCTGATGACTTGTTGATGTTCAGGTTGCTGCTGTATTCCACTGGTTTTTATCCAGGTGACCCACAGAACACACTGCCTTTGTACCTGAACATGTAATAATTTTACACTTTGATGCTGTTGCAATGATATCCAGTGTTATATTAAGAATTATCATGCAAAGATATTGTTTTTCAAGGTACACTGTGCAGTTTTGGGGAAGAAATTTCAGTCAGAAGAGAATTGATGCATTTTCATTACTAAACAAACAAACAGTCCTCAAAGGAAAACACAATTTTGTACTGTTTAGTGTATATTTGCAGGGCCCTTCTCAGTAGCCACTCTCTGGCTTCAAACAGGGTTCTCTGACCTTACTTTCCTCTGAGGATGGCTTGTTTATTCAGTT